>JASDQU010013235.1:38801-74663 GCA_032191745.1 Picea mariana
CCGCTTAAAGGTAGAAAAGTGGGGGGGGGGGTCCGAAATTTCCTTGCACGTCGTTGATCTGGGCGATTTGATTATAGCCGTCCAGAATTTCTTGCCACTTAACCACAGGCGCATTAGCATCCCAAACTTAGGACAAGTGGGTTTTTAACCCATTACTTCTCATTTATCCTTGTTACAAGAAATATCGCTAACACAACGCTGAAACACAAACTCAGCCATGGGACGAGCAGGCAGTAATACAGAAATGGAAGAAAGAGTATGCTGCTAGACAGGCCAAAATCCTGCAAGAGCACAGACAAATCTGGATAAATCATACCTACTCAAATTGGGAAGCTTTAGATTAGACACGCCAGGAAGCTCATGCCCTTAAGAAATAGAACAAAGAGTTGAAAGGCAGATTGGCCCTGGTATTTGACTTGGCACAAAATCTATTGGCTACAAGGAAACCATCCTGCAATTACTCCTTGTTCCTTATGGAACGACTTACATGGTTTCAGATCAAATCAATCACAGAAGGCAGACCCCATGCAGTACTACACCCAACAGATTTTGTCAAAACCTTTGCAGAAGCCTCTACTAGGGATCAACCCCTCCTCTGTGAGGCATATTTTCATAATGAGGCCATCCCCGAGAACAGGCAGCTGAACCTTAATCCTCTTGTCGGGGACATCCAGATTCGGGCATTCACCTCCTTTCTCCACAATCAGATTATATGGAAGGATGACTTCATGGTTGCCAAGCACAATGAAGATAACCGCATTCTCTGGATAAGACCAGAACCACAAAATGCAACCACTTTTGTTACAGAATACTATCAGTTTTTAAAGAAACCAGGGATGACTGAACATGTTCAGAAACTGCAATCAACAGTGCTTCAGGATTGTCAGCACTTCATCAGATCCATAGAGATTGCTACCCTCCAGGAAAACAACTTGTTTTGGCATCAATCCACTGAGAAAAGACAGAAACACAATCCTTTTATCCCTACTAATCTCGAGATGGAAATCTCCAGGGTACCTAACTACATCCAGTGTGTTCAGCAATATGTTGAAATATGGATAGGGTACTGGTTTTATTTTTCTATCCTTTGGTTTCCAATAGAGAGATATCAAATCCATTATAAGTTGTCTAAGAAGACAGAAACAGTAGCTTGGCAAAGGTTACAACGTGTCCAAGGGTTCAAAGCGCCAACAGATAGTACCTCCCACAACTACTGCTTGAGTAACTTGCATGCTCAGAGTCGGTATTCAGACTCTGATTCAGAGTGAAGTTGCCTGAGGACATGCAACATTTTAAGTTGGGGGGGATGTTAGGACCACACAATGTACCTTTTTTCCCATACTTTTTTCCACCATTACACTCTTGTTCACTCACATTTAAACTCATATTATCACTTTATCTTATCTTTCCAAAGGTATACAACGTCTCTTCTCTTTACTATACGTTTAATCTGTTTTTCATATAATTTTACATCACTCTCGTACTTAACCATTGATTAGAAATGTATAAGTGTTGAAACAGTTCAAACTGCAGATTAGCATTTGAGGCCTGTTGCTGGAACAACAACTCACAGAAGTTGTTACACAGTCCATGGTCGATGATGCTGAAACACAGAAGTTGTTACACAGTCCATGGTCAATGATGTTGAAACACAAAAGCTGTGACACAGTTCATGGCCGACGATGTTGAAACACAGAAGATGCTACACAGTCCATGGTCAATGATGCTGAAACACAGAAGATGTTACACAGTCCATGGTCAACGATGCTGAAACACAGAGGAAGCCGTTACACAGTCCACGGGGGTCAAAAACAACTCACATAGATTGACTACAACAGCTGCACCATGAGCCAAGCACCAACCATCGCTGCTGCCTGAGAAGTGTTGAAATAGTCAGAACGCAAATCTCATGGCTGAAACAGCCTGCGATTTGCTATGATGAAACAACATACACTAGCAGTAAAAAGAAAGAGTTGTTACTCCAGCCTTAACAGCAACACCTCACTCAGCACTCGTAATAGCATTCTGTTGCGGAAGACTAGGAGACCCTATTCTAGTTTAGAAAGTCGATCTGACTAAGAATAGGACCCAGATATACATCTGTAATTTGTTGATCAATTGTATCAAAGGGATTCTCCTCTTTAAATAAGAGGAAATCACCTTTCGAAGGATCTTCATTTTTTGTCCTAAGAAAGTTTTACAGAGAATGCCGTACTTCATTTCATATTGTAATATGATACATTGATAGATGAATAAAAGACTGTTTTGAGCATCCTTCTCTAGCCTCTTCGTCTCAGGGGAATATTGTGAGAAGGGAGGGCCCACCTTCTTCACAAGATTCACCCGTTAGTTTTATAGTGTGTTAGTGTGATCTCTGTTTATGCCTTGATTAATTTATGTCTTGCTGAAACACTATTTTAATGAATTCTGCTTTGCTGAAACACTACTGAACTCTGTCTTATTAAGAATTCTGTTTTACTGAATGTTACACTATTTTCATGCAATTCATGCTTGGATAATTGTTAATCATTTTAGTTATCAATCGTGTGTGATGAATTTATGAAAACTTGCTAATCAGAGACTGGTGTTGAAGGTTCCTACTTTGGGAAGGAAATAGGGTCTTGTTCTCTGTTAGAATTAGTTATCCTTCAATTATTTCCATGAGTGTGCTAATCAGAGACTGGTGTTGAAGGTTCCTGCTTTGGGAAGGAATTAGGGTCATGTTCTCTATTAGGTAGCCTTCAGTGTGCATTATTTCAGTTAAGCAATGAGTTCATGAAAGTGTGTTAATCAGAAACAAGGTGATGAAGTTTCCGGCTTTGGGAATAGGGTCCTGTTCTCTGGTTACAGAATAGTTTGTCTTTTCTGTTGCAGTATCTTGTTGTTATTTTAATGTAATCCAGGATTCTTCGATTAATCATTTCTTTAAGATTTGAGCTATACAATAGGTAGACTGTTTTTTTCTATAATTCAAGCTAGAACTTCAGTTCATTCAAGGCAAGTGTGATTAATATAGTTTCCTTTACTACAACTATAGGTTGCTTTTGAAATTGAGCATATATAGTGCGTGGTTACCTTTGAAATAAACAGACTTCCCTGGGTTGAAAATTTATGTAGCACTTGATTGTTTAGATTAAATAAGAAATTATAGTGACCAACACATTGATCAACAATCCTCATTCACTTCTTAAGTATATGGTCAACATGAGCTATGGGATTCCAAGATTTGGGATTTCTAAGGATCCATTTTGATCTGCCTTCTGAATTTCTGAATTGGGGAACTCACAACACAGATCAATGGACTGTGCCTTCTCCTTAACCAATGGCCATGATCAACTTTGGGACTCCAGGCTTCGAAGCCTTTCAAAGAAATTATATACAAATCCCTCAGAGTTCTTACTTACCAAACATCATCTCTCTTGCCTCCACATATCATATTTCGATCAATGGTCGATATTAACTCCAACCCTCAGGAGTTCTTGACTCAAAGAAACCTGCAACTCAATTCCTTTGGAGTACCAAGTGTCTGGACCTTAGGATCTGGCACCACACATCCTCTTTGATCAATGATCAAGATGGACTCCAGCCTTCAGGCCTCTAGAAGTCCTCTACCTCAACTATTTATTAATTGAATCCTCTAGAGTTCTAATTATCCGAACTACATGATCTACTATCTTGTTTCTACTCTCAATCAACTGTGAAGATTTACTCTGCTCTTCAGAGCTTCAGGAGTTTCACCTTCCTCACACCTCATTCCTTCTGAAGGCTGAATTGGCAAACTAAAGGATTCTAATGAGAAACCACGCATAAGAGGGGTGATATGTGGTAGATAATAGTAAGTGAACACATGGTCATATATAGTATGTTGACGTCACCCCAGGTGATGTCAGCAAGTTGTGTCATCTCTGTGACTTCTTGACTTCGTAGCTTCGGGATTTGGAATTTTTCTCTTTAAAATCCCTCAAAAATTCTGAACACTGAACTCCCAAACTTCTCAACCTCCTGGGGTCCTCATAGTATAGTTTTCATTAATCAAGGTGGTGACATGTGGTCCCACTGTCAAGTGATACATGTCACGTCTCAATCGATACTAAGGGCCTGTCAAAAGTACAAAAACAAGTGACACATGGAAAACTTAGGGTAGGTCCGCATCACCCTAGGTGACATCATCATGCCATGTCATATCCGATTCTTCAAGACTTTGCAAATTTCTTTTCATCGACACTTTTTCAAAACTATCGAACTGACAACCAGTTCCACATCAACCTAGCATTCCATTCTTTTGGTACTTTGGAATATTTCTTCTCATATGCACATTTTCAAAAATTCTGAACTTTCGACTACCAAAAAATTGCTTCCCGTAGCTTAGAGACTTTGGTGATTTATTTTCATTGACACTTTTTCAAAACTATAGAACTGTCGAATAATTACTTCCCGTAGTTTAGGGAATTCAACAATTTCTTCTCACCGATACTTTTTAAAAATTGTCGAACAATCTCTAATGGATTTCCCTGAGCATCAAACTGCCGAACCACTTGGGGAAATCCAAAAATCCACCTTCTCCAAAATGATCTATGATGGAGAATCACTCTAGGACTTCGAAGGATTACCCGGTTGAAACACCACACAACCCATGAATTTCTGAAACTAATAATAGGTTTTTCTCTCAACATGTTTCCTCAAACACGAAGGGTCCATATAAACTCCGGAGTTCAGGAATTTGGAGGATTTTGTTGTTGAACACCCCACCCTGACTGTCGAATTTCGAACATTTCTTAATATGCATACATGTGTCTCTGGAAATGGATGGTCTAGATTAGTTCTGGACTTCGAGACTTCATGTCTCTGTGGCTTCAAAGCTCTGGGAGTCGACAGCTTTATCTACTATAGTTTTAAAACAGTCGAAGGGGCGAAGTCCAAATGACTTTTTTGCTTAACCTCCATGCACCTTCTTTGGATCCAATGGTTGTGAGGGGTCTGTCTCTTCCTGAATAAATCCAACGTCCCAATTTTAAAATTTTTGGTTCCTTTCTCTACTAACTTTCTTAAACCACTATACCTCTTGAGATTTCCAATACCACCCAGGAGTTCCGTCAATATCGTTCTGGCACTCTGTACACCAAATTCTTGTGTAAATTTGACTCCAAATTCCACATTCATGGCCCATCCAGGTTCAATATTGAAACCATGGCCTTTGATACCAATTTGTAGCATCCCTGGACCGCTAAAGCTGGGGAAATGCCACTTCAAACCCAAATTGATGTTTTCAAGCTCTAATACCAATTTGTAACACCCACAACCTTCTATTGATAATGTCACTTGAAATAAATACAAGACACAACTCCTTAATCTATTATGATAATCAAAATTGTCCATACCTAGGCATAGGCCTATTGGGCTATGGAAGACAAAGATATTTCCATAACATCATACATATAAACTTAAACAACTAATATGCATTCTACCAATACACAATTTAATGTAGAAATCACATAAATCATACATGTAGCAACACAAGAAATTCTTATAAATATAACGGCATGCACATGATACACAACATACAAATTAACATAGAAATGGTACTTATATTTTTATGAGAATACCACCAACTATGTGTAGACCTTCCATGAACCTCCTAGCCTTAGAGCATGTTTCTCATCACTCTCAGCACTGGGTCACCCCAGAGCTAGGACTAAACTCCACCAGGGCAAGGGATTCCTAAGCTAGGTTGAGACTACGAAAATTCACACAGTGCAACAAGAAGGATTCCCTCCCAATACTTACACCCACCACTCATAGATCTCATTCCCCACTTGCTTCTCCCACACCAAGAAGAGACCAAAGTGGTTCAAGGAAAAGAAAGGGAGGAAAATAGTTGCAGCAACAACACGACCAACAAACTTGGGATCAGATTCAGGTGAAGAATCTAAAGTCTCCTTGGTTGGTATTACAGGTAAAATTGGTTATAGATTTGATGTTAGAAGTAAATTGTTTCACATAAGGGTCATCATGCGACATACTAAGGTCGACACATTGATAGATAGTGGATCTCAATCTAACTTGATTTCAAAAGAATTGGTTAAACAATTGGGATTGAAAACACAAATGCATCATAAGGCTTACACACTTAAATGGATAAGAAACAATCATCAATTTCACATAACAAAGCAGTGCACATTAAAATTTGCAATTTCATCTAAGTTTGTGGACGAGGTAACATGTGATGTGGTGCCACTAAGTGAATGTTGAATGGTCTTAGGAAATCCATACTTATATGATCATAAAGAAACCTTCTACAGGGAAAAGAATCAATATCATATAACCAAAGCAGATCAAGAATATGTAGTTCATGCTCATCATTTAAAGGCAAATAAATATCTTTAAACTTTGTCTTCTGCACCTGTCTCATCAAGATCAACTGTAAAACAATCATGATAACTGATAGCATATTGTTAGCCTCTTGTACTCTGTCACATTTTACTGAAGCCACTATCATCCATGTAGACAACATTACTAATGATATCATGAAAAATATGACTGCAAATGAGCAAAGTGTGATCGATTTTCCATTCTACAATCATCTCATGTTCTTTCTTAATATCGATTACTTGATTTGAAACAATTATAGGTGTGTTTCCTGCTTGGGCTACCTTTCTTAATTGTTCCATTGTTTGAAGAGAGTTATTTTCCTTTAAAACATTAGCATGAACCACGTATTCTTGACCTGCTTTGGTTAAATGATATTGATTATTTTTCCTATAGAAGATTGATTTACGGTCATATAAGTATGGACTACCTAAGAAAATTCCACATTCACTTAGTGGCACCACATCACATGTTACCTCATCCACAAACTTAGATGAAATTGCAAATTTTAATGTGCATTGCGTTGTTATGTGCAATTGATGATTGTTTCTTATCCATTTAAGTGTGTAAGGCTTATGATGTATCTATGTTTTTAATCCCAATTGCTTAACCATTCTTCTAAAATTAAGTTATAATGAGATCCACTATCTATCAATGTGTCGACATTAGTATGTTGCATGATGACCCTTATGTGAAAAATTTTACTTCTAACATCAAATCCATCACAAATTTTACCTGTCATACCAACCAATGAGACTTTAGATTCATCACATGAATCTGATCCCAAGTTTGTTGGTCGTGTTGTTGTTTCAACTATTTGCCTCACTTTCTTTTCCTTTAACCACTTTAGTCCCTTCTCATGATTAAATTGCCAACAATGGTCCTTGTCATACCCCTCTTTCTTGAAATTCTTGCAAGAGGGATTCTCTTCCTTTCTTGCCACTGAATTTTCCTTTTTTCCATTCCACTTCCTTTTGTCCTCTTTCCTTGAAGATGATTCCCCTGATACACCAACACCTTTTTTCCCTGCTTCAATGTATGTCGCTTGAACAGAAACCTCATCAAGATTAGTTGGTCCAAACATGAATACAGTATTTCAAATATGTGTAGGTAAACCTCCTATATACTTCATAAGAGTTTCTTGGGTATGTAAAGGAATATCTAACGTCAATGCCATTTTACGAAATCCATCTGTGTATTCTTGCACTGTTTATCCTTTTCTTAGTTTAAGAGATTTCCATTCAATTAACTCTTTCTCTTTATAACCCAAAGGATAAAATTGCTTTCTAAGTGAAGAAATGACACTTTTCCATGATGGAAATACATTACCCACTTGTTGCGTGCCATTTTTCAACTTTCTTTTCCACTAGATGAGTGTTGTGCCTGCAAGTCTAAGGGATGCCAACTTGATCTAAGTTGCATCATCCTTGATTTGTTGCACACTGCAATAAAGTTCCATCTATTTGAAATAATTGTCAAGTCTCTCTGCATTAACTTCACCATCATACATGGGTAATTCGAATTTAACATCAAGTTTTAGTAAAGGAATTTCATTCTTATGTTTATGGAAATGTTTCTTTGAAGTGTTTTTAGAAGTTGAACTAGAAGAAGAAGGAGAAGAAGGATGTGAAGATGTAGGTGAAGAATGAATTTGAGGAGGATCCTCTCCTTATTCACCTTTTCCCTTTGAAGATTCACCCAGATTCAGTATATTTCATTCCAATTAATCCTCATACAAAAACTTCATCATCTCCGACATGGCGAACAAAGTTTTTCAAAACTCTTTCTCATCCTGAGAAAGTCCCTCTTTCAATGCCATTTTCTCACTGTGAGAAGTTCTCTTTCTCAATCCAATCAATGGATTCTCTTCAAAAATATCGCCTTCACCATGATTTATCTTCTCCCTGGTTAACACGCAAACTCAAATCCAAACGTCAACTAGCTTTGATACCACTTTATCCAAAAAGATCTTTTATACGACAATGGTTGAGTTTTTTAGCACGTGTTAATTAACCATTTAGGAATTTGAATGAAAGAGAAAGAATTATAAAAGAAACATAGTAGCCATATAAAAATGTACATATATGAAATAAATCACGAGGAAAAACAAACCATAAACACCGATGTGATAAAGGAGTTTGGAAATCTCGGCTACGTCTCTAGGCCTTTGTCTTAGTGGGTGAGGTTTTCTTATTTCTATTCAAATATTTAAAATGACATGATAATAGTGAAAACAAAAGGTTACAAACTGATCGATTATTGTTCTACCAGATATCTGGAACCCAACAAAATAGACGGCACTGAAATCAGATGACCGAAGCTCCCAGAAATGGCCTGCAAAGCTGCTCTCCTCAACAACTTCCCTACATAAAAATGGATTTGGCTTGGCAAATATTCAGCATAAACCTACTCTAAATCTCCTTCCTTGGATTCCAGAAGCCATGGTTTATATAGATCTGAAGTTGGTAATCATATCCCAACCTCCCCCCAAGATTTGGCCTCAAAAAGGGCCCAATATCCCCCCAAAAATGACCAAAATATCCAAAACTATTGAATAAAATCAATACAATATCACATTATAAAGTAAATAACCCATTTTTTCACATGAATTGGGTGCAACCCCTTTAGAGTTGGCCCCTGGTCATATTAGGCACCTCCATGTGGCCTTGGCCCTAAGGGCATGTTGGTCTAGCCTTAAGATCTCGGCCCTGGTCCTGTGCTTGGCCATCTGGCCAGGCCCCATACCTCCATGCGTTATCAATAGTTAGAGCCCCCAATGATTAGCCAATTCTTAATCTCCCTGATTGGTGGGCTAGCCTGACTGATCGGGGATAACCTCCCTACTCTTTCTCTTAATGATATACATCGAGTCTTATGGAGTGTGGTCATATAATACATCCACAGGAGCAGAAGCTTAAGAAAAGGATCGTGCCAATGGTAAGAGCCTGGTTGCTTTGTAGTGGTCACATGGTATACCTCAGGGCTAGGGATAGGCCCTAGACCTTACTCCTCCAAATGTAGCACCTGTTCAAACTTAAATAGAAGTGGAGTTCTTTACAATTAATAACTAAAGCGAGGAACGAATGGCTATCCTGACCCTACCAAGTCATTCGTCCGGTGGAGAGGTCACACGATAGAACTCGGTAGATGCCAAACATTTTCCAACAAATGCTAGCCAATGAATGGGTGCCATGTGGCACCTTCCAATACTCCCAAACCATGCCACATGTCGACAGACCATTCATCCAGCTTTTCCACGTTACCTTCCACGTAAATTCTGTATGGATGTGTCATGTGTCACCCTTGCAGTGGTGACAAATGTCACTCCCTGATTCGTCCACCTGTCTGACACGTCAACAGTTTGTATGCCCAGTCGCCCTACCACATGTCAGTTTGTATGGCCAAACAAAAAACTGAACTCTACCACATGTACCTTTCCATTTCATCTGTATGGCCGTACGTCCTGTACAGTCAGTTGTCACATGGCACTGTACGAACTGTATAGAATGTACAATCATCATTTTTTTTCCTGTTTGGAAAAATGAACAGATCACCATATCTAGAGCATATGACATCTGTTTGATCCCATTCAAGTTATGTTGGGTTCATATCGACGATACCTATGCACATGTCCATTTTGAAGCCATTTTGAGAACTTTTGTTTTTAGGCCTTCCTAAGCCCCATCAAGCTCCTCGATCCATTTTTGGATCAATAGTGTCTTCAGTAAAATGTGACAGGGTACAAGTGGCTAACAATATGTTTTCAGTTATCATGATTGTTTTATAGTTGATCTTGATGATACAGGTGCATGAGACAGAGTTTAAATATAGGGAACAAGTCAGGTGGCCTATCCCGATCTTGATGGCTGGTCAGTAACCTTTTGGGGACCAAAAGGTCTATAGTGGGGAGGTGTGATCCATAATTTGATCATCGAGCTTGACGGGGCTCAGGAAGGCCAAAAAGTAAAATTTCTCATAATGGCTTCCAAATGGACATGTGCGTAAGTCTTGTCGATACGCACCCAATGCAACTTTAATGGGCTCAAATGGACATCGTATGCTCCAGATATGGTGATTTATTCATTTTTCCAAACATGGAAAAAAATGATGATTATATAGTCCGTACAATGCCACATGGCAGCTGAATGTATAGGTCATAGGGTCATACAATTGACGTGGAAAGGTTTAGTGTGTTGACTAGGCGTACAGACTAACACATGGCATGGTGACTGGGTGTACGGACTGTTGACATGTCAGAAAGGTGGACCAATCACGAAGTGACACATGTCACCACTACAAGGGTGACATGTGGCATGTCCATACTATGCTTATGTGGTAGGTCCATTGGTAGGTGACATGGCAGACACATGTGGTAGAGATGGAAGAATGGTGTGTCGACATGTGGCATGGTTTCATCGAATTGGAAGGTGCCACATGGCCCTGGCATAGGCTGCCACATGGCACCCTTTCATTGGCTAGGATTTGTTGTAAAATGTTTGGTGTCAACTGAGTTCAACTGCGTGACCTCTCCACCAGGCGAATGACTTGGCAGATCCAGGCTAGCCAGCCCGCCCTCGCTTTAGTTCTTAACCGTAAAGCACTCCACTTCTATTTAAGTTTGAACATGTGCTACATTTGGTGGAGTAAGATATGGGGCCTAGCCCCAACCTCGAGGTATACCATGTGACTACTACAAAATGACCAGGCTCTTACCATTAGCGCGATCCTTTTCTCCAACCCTCAATCCCATAGATATATTATATGACCACACTCCATAAGACCCGGTGTATATCGTTAAGAGCGGGAGTAGAGAGGTTAGCCCTGGTTAGTCGGTCTAGCCCACCCACTAGGGGGATTAACCATTGGCTAATCATTGGGGTCTCTAACTACTGATAGCGCATGTAGGTATGGGGCTTGGCCACATGGCCAAGTACAGGACCAGGGCTAAGAGATTAATGCTAGACCAGCATGCCCATAGGGCCAGGGCAACATGGAGGCACCTAATATGACCAGGGGCCAAATATAAATGGTTTGCACCCAATTCATTTTCAAAAATGGGTTACTTACTTTATAATATGATTTTGTATTGATTTTCTTCAACAATTTTGGATATTTTGATCATTTTTGGAGGATATTGGGCCCATTTTATGGCTAGATCTTGGGGGGAAGTTAGGATATGGTTACCAACTTCATATATATATAAACCAGGTCTTATTGAAGCCAAGGAAGGATATTCAAAGTAGGTTTATGCTGAATATTTTCAAAGCCAAATCCATTTTTATGGAGGGAATATGTTGAGGAGAGCACCTTTGTGGGCCATTTCTGGGAGCTTCGGTCATCCGATTTCAATGTTGTTTGTTTTGTTGGGTTCCAGAGATCTAGTGGAAAATGACCCTATAATTTTGTAACCTTTTTGGCACTATTATGATGTCATTTTAAATATTTGAACAGAAATAAGAAATCCTCACCCACTGAGACAAAGTATCAGAGACGTAAGTGAGATTGACAAACTCCGTTATCACATTGGTGTTTATGATTTGATATTCCTCATCCTTTATTTCATATATGTACATGTTTATATGGTTTCTATGTTTCTTCTATAATTATTCATCTTTCATTCAGATTCCTAAATGGTTAATCAACACATGCTAAATAACTCAACCATTGTCGTATAAAAGATATTTTCAGATCATACCAATACACAATTTAATGCAGAAATAACAAAAAACATACATGTAGAAACACATGCAATTCTTATAAATATAATGACATGCACATGATACACAACATACAAATTAACATAGAAACGGTACTTATCTTTTTATGAGAAGACCACCAACTACGTGCAGAACTTCCATGAACCTCCCAGCCTTAGAGCATGCTACTCATCACTCTCAGCAATGGGTCACCCCGATATGGGAATAAAATCCACCATGGAAAGGGATTCCTAAGCTAGGTTGAGACTATGAAAAGTCACACAGTGCAACAGGAAGGATTCCCTACCAGAAGCCTACTTGCACCCATCGCTCCTCTCATTTCCCACATGCATGTCCCACCCCAAGGATATGCACCTTCATTGTTCCACAGTCCATTGGTTGCTTCACTTCCCTTCCAAGGCTTCAGCAATAAGCCGAATCAAGAATTCTTAGAGCTTTGTAGCTGTTGTTGGACTCCCTTTAGGAGAAATTACTTCCCCAAAAATCTATCTCACCTGGAGAGAGTTTCTCACAGGTCTGACAACCTGCTTCTTATATCCATGGGCTTGACAGCCTGCCTCTTCAAAACCATAGGCTCGACAACCAAATTCTTTTGTCCATCTCCTATGTTAAATGGTAACCACAGTAGAAAAATTAGGTATCAGTTCTAGTAATGACAGCAAGCCACACCATTCCATAGAAAAATGTGGACAGCAACACAAAAATGGCTAGGGAGTGATATAGCTTAGGCAATGTGTAGTCATGTTGTGCCTCACAGGAAAATGGGTTAGCTTCACGGATTGCAGATTTCATAGGTTGAGTTGTAACCTAGGTCTGCACCCCTTCCTCTCCTCTCTCATCTCCCTATGCCTTCATCAATTTTTTCCTCTTCTGGTTGATAAAGTTGGTTTCCCATCTATTTAATGACCCGCTTTTCCTTATTGTATTGCTGGAATTATTCTTTGAGGCAAATTATTTATTTTATACTTAAAAGATAATTGCATGTCTGGTTTGAGTTTGAAATACTTGTCATCATGTTTTCCACTAATTGAACATGCAGCAGGCCCACCAAGCCTTTCATGTGCACATGATACATTCAGGTCTACCAATTCCTTTGTATGCATAGTAAGAAACCATGAGAAAAAATGCACCATTTAGATCAGTCCATTTTGGGCTTGAAATACAAGCAAACAAATGGGTTCAATTTTCAGCCGTCAGATCAAGAAAAGAGTAAGTCACGACCATCAGATCTCATTGGAGAGAGATTGATGGTGGGGAGGCATTGTAGGGATCGGGAAGAAAATTAATGTTTTTGTAGGTTGTGAGCCCATAATCACTTAGGATCATTGATCTTGCTAGATCAACAAATCAACAGTGCATATCGATCCCACTATAGACAAACATCTTCGCTTTGTGGAGATCAGAAAGGAAATTAAAGAGTGAGAGAGATGAGTCTCTTCAATCACCTGTGGTTGTTGATCTTCATGAAAGGGACATGTGTCAAGTGATCTCGTACTCTGGGAGGAAACAAGTGGAAGAAAGGACTCCTGAAGGCCCAAAGCCCATAGTTCATCTGAACCATCCATAAACGAGGAAACACAACGCCAAATCTTTCACTTCGGAGACTTAGCACTCTAGAAGGTTTGCAGAGTGAAACATTAGAGAAAGAATTACTCAAAGTTCCGAAGGAAATTTTGGTCATCCAAATCAAGAGGCCACGTGCAGGTAGATCTAACACTTTGGAAATATGACACTTTGGATTATTGCATGAGAAAGCAGAAGAAAACACCCGAAGCCCAAACTCCTGAAGTAATTGTTGACCATTGATCTCAAATCAACAAGAACCATTGATCTTTGTCACAAGTAAGAAAGGAATATCACCCGAAGGCCCAAACTCTCAAATTCCAGAAGTCCCGACAGCCTACCATGTCAACTGGGCCCATACTACTTCAGGAGATTTCCAAGCACAACATTCATAAAATATTGAAGCCTGAAGACCCAGAGACACATGGCACTCATTCACGTGAGACACATGGCACTCATATGTTAGGACACACGGCATTCATTTCAGGCCGCCACATCACTCTGGGACCGTATTACTCCAGGAGTTATACAAAATTTTCATCTAAATTGGCACCACCGCTAAATAAGATAGGGGAGTTCTAATATGGCAAACGAATAGAACTTTAGCAGGGGTTCTAAAGTAGCAAGGTCACCTGGATCACATATTGCGAAAAGATCGATGGCCACACATCATTACGGGGACAAAAAATATTGAATGCTAATTTTCAAGAGTGGTCCAACAATTAAAACCAAGGTATATCTTTTGAGATACGTGGCAACTTGTGGTGGGTTGCAGGGGATAGAGCGGTGTGGACACAAACCACCCTTGACAACTTCCACAATCACGTTCTTATATGACGTCAGGTCACCACGTCACTCCGGGATATTTTCAGGCTGCACATCTAGTTGTCTCAAGTGGTCCCCAACAACACACACGCATTCCATGATCAATGTAGAACTTAGCTCTATCAATTCGAATCAGTTTCTACCACAGTCTCAGTTCATTCCAGCGCTTGCATCAGTCTAGTTTTGTCGCTAGTGTCAATTTTCAATTATTTAGTTCAAGACTTTGTTTAGTTTAAAGCATAATAAGTGGTCTTCTATGTGTGGTAAGAACCACTCTTTTTTATTAAGTCAAGTGTTAAGTATACATTGTTTTACTCCAGCAGTGTTTTAGTCAATTTAATTATTCCTTCTACAATTGTTAATGTAGAGTTAAGTCTCAGTCCTAGATGGATGAGAGCCTCTGAATATCTGATAAATATGCAATTTTTGTATGTTTTAATGGTCAAAAGTTTTGGGAAAGGATAGCAATACATCAAACTGGTTGGACCCGTTCTATGCATGGATTAAATCTCTCTACATGGTGAACATAGTCTTGATGACAGTGTTTTGTTCAAATCTTCATGTGTTTTTATCTTATCTTGAATGCAGTTTTTTATTTGTGCAAAGTACATTTCATTTTTTTTGGCTATTGTATAACTTGTCTTTATTGATATGCAACCTGTGAAAAAAGCTAATGCTTGGTGAATATTTGTGTGTATCATAACCTAAGGGAGTAATTGTGTTTTTGATACATGTTTAATGTCTAGAAATGATATTTTAAGTATTAAACTTCTTGCAGCAAAGTATTCATTGAGTGTTTTGATGTTTCCCTTTGTTTTTTATTATTTCATTTGTCTGTCATTTGTGTGCCTCTAGCCAAGGAGGACCCTCATCCATATCATTTACAAACCCAATCATGCTCTTTTCCTGGTATAACCAACCCTCTAACTGACCAACAAAAATTAAAATTTCAACCTTTCTAAACTTGAGGTGGCCTAGATTTCTCCTTTAGCAGTCAGGTGCAAACTTTAGGATCAACATCTTATGGTGTCATTGTTTGGGAGCAGAGTAATGAGATATATTTCCCTAGGAGAATGACAATGATTAGATATGATCTTTGATGGTGAACAAAGACCAAACACATTTAGACTGCAGATCATTCACTTGGTGACTCCATGGTTAAAAATCTAGGGGCGACTCCACAGTTTTAATAAGTCATATTTTCAGATGGAAACCATCTTGGCTCAAAGGTTTTCTCCTTTTAATTTCTCTTTCGTTCTTGGTTTTCTAAATATTTTTCCTACTATAGAGGACTGGGGTGATTACTTGTCTATATTTAGACAAAATAAAGATGATAACCCTGCAGATCATTTTCTTGATTTCCATGAAGTCATACATCAGTTGGGTATACATCATGAGGATGTTTTAATGAGTAGGTTCATGTACTCATTAGAGGGATATGCTCGAGAGTGGTATCGATCCTTTCCCTCTTCTATCATCTCCTCCCTAGAAAAGTTCCATGTTGCATTCAATGATCATTGCAAAAGGTTTTTTCCAGCTGATTTACTTTGTGAAAATTGTTGTGAAGAATTTCAATCTTATATTCGACAGTCCATTATTAGTTATTCTAACATTATAGATGATGCGGACGATAATTCTGAGGAAGAGAAAGAAGATTCATTATCAGTTGTATCTTCTTCCAATGTTATTATACAGCATGATGATTGTCAACATTCTTTTAACACTGAAAATGATGATGAGAAGGAAATAAATGTTGATGTTCAATCCTTATTTAGTTTGGATTTCCAGCTGAATGTTTTTCATCTTTGTGTTTTTGATGAAACTAACAATAGTCATGATTGTGCTCAATTTGTTTCTCAAAATTTTCATAAATATTTAGCACTTGTTGGTGATATATTTGAAGTTGAAGAAACTTCATTTACTATTTATGAAGAGGATCTACCAAATCCACATTTCAAATATGATTTTCTAGTATATATGGATCTGCATTCCCCAGAAATCCTTGAGAAACAAGAAATATATAAGTCTGAAAATGACCTTCTGGAACAAGAGCGAGAAAAAGCCAGTAATGTAGAAGACATACTCTCTCAGTTCAAACAACCAGATGAGTAGTATCAAGAGTGATTTTTTTCCCTTAATGGTTTTGAAGTGTATGATCTTAGTGAATTATTTCAAAGAGAACATGAAGTGTATAATCTTATCAATAATGAAGATATCATACCACAACAAATTTCTCTTCTCAACCATTTTGAGTCTTTCCACGAGTTTCAAGGTCCAATAACAAGTTGGATGGATTCTTATTTTTCGAAAATCCCAAAGGTTGAAAGTTTTAGAATGATCGTCCTTTGCAACTGTAAGTACCATATGCCTGCTAGCTTTTCGTCGCATTTGATATATCCTCTTTGGATTATTCTAAATAGTGACATGCACATAGTTATGATTCTCAGTAAAACATTTCCTTGGTTTCATTGGAAATGGAATTACACATGATTGAGTTGGTTTTCAACTGAATAGAGTAGGTAGCAGGAGAATAATCTCATAGTTCCATCATTTAATTTTTAGTTCACAAACTATTTTTTAGTGTGTTGATTTTCAATCGCTTGTTTGAATAAGAGACTCCATAGCCCAACAAAGGCATTGGGGTCAGCTTTAACATTAATTTTTCAAAGATGTATGGCTGGCAGACATAATAGAGGTAAGAGAAGGGAGGTGGGGGGAAAGTTCTTAAATTCAAAGGAAATAATATGTTGTTATTAGGACCTCGCAGGGAAGTGTTATCCTCGGTTGGAGCCAATGTTGTAACCTAGGTATGCACCCCTGCCTCTCCTTTCTCATTTCATTATTCCGTCGTCTATTTTTTCCTCTTCTGGTTGATAAAGTTGGTTTCCCATCTGTTAAATGAGCTAGTTTTCATTATTGGATTGTTGGAATGATTCTTTGTGCCGAATTATTTATGTTTTAGTTGAAAGATAATTATCTGTCTAGTTTGAGTTTGAAATACTCATCATCATGTTTTCCACTAATTGAACATGCAACAATCCCACCAAGCCATTCCTGTGCACAGGAGATATCCAGGTCCACCAATTCATTTGTATGCATAGTAAGCAACCATGAGAAAAAATGCACCATTTAGATCGGTCCATTTCGGGCCTAAAATACAAGCAAACAAACGGGTTCAATTTCCAGTCGTCATATCAAGAAAAGATTAAGTCATGATCATCAAATCTCATTGTAGAGAGATCGACGGTGGGGAGGCATTGTGAGGTGTTGACGATTAAAATTGTCAACGAAGCTTTTCCCGCAAAGCGTTGCTAAAGCTTATTATTATAAAAACAAAACTAGATAATACTAGTAGGTGGGACCCCCTTGAACTATTGGAGATCGTATCTGTTCATTTTTTATGTTGTGATGATGTGCGAAACGTCTTACATGGTTGATGAAATCTTTTTGTTATTGGTTATGATTTCATCTTATGAAGTGTTGATTCTTTATGTTACTACAACCTATGTTATTCATTAACGTCATTGCTATATGTTCTTATCGCACCTGCACAACAAATATGTTAGTGAAATTACATGAAGGGTAGTTTTGAAAGAGGCAAAATAATATAACCAATGCAAAGAAAAGGGACCTAATTATGCAATACTACATGAAAACAATTGGAAGGAAATGAGAATCAATTGCAAAGGGGAAGAATTTAAAGCTATCATAAACTATACTACATGCATGAGAAGATTTCACGATTATTGTTAAACCCTAGCTAGCAAGTAAATGGATATGAAATTTTGATTGGGTTATATGGCTAATACGCATATGGTATGAAATGTTGATGATGCATTTGGCAAGGAAATAGTGATATTGGTTATGATAATGGTTGAATTATATGGGACTTGAATTATGTTATGTCACAAGTCGTGCTATTGGCTTTTAATGTAGTGATGGTTTTGATACATGGTTTGATTAATGGCTAATGAAGAATGTGTTGGCATGTACTGATGAATTAATGAATTGTGGGTGGAGATGACGTGCATTTACTGCACCTCACCTTTACTCCTCTTATTATCCGCCACCCTAGTCAGG
The DNA here is from genome assembly GCA_032191745.1 of Picea mariana. Classification (NCBI taxonomy): domain Eukaryota; kingdom Viridiplantae; phylum Streptophyta; class Pinopsida; order Pinales; family Pinaceae; genus Picea; species Picea mariana. Next base: position 57,353 of record JASDQU010013235.1, read on the forward strand.
CTATTGCTCGATCTTGCTTCTGTGGTTATGCTCCATATTTTTAGCAGGGATGAACCGCTCGACCAACTCTCGTTTTAGGAATTTGATTACATGTATGTCTTTGTTTGTCCATTCGTGATTCTGTTCTGGTTATGAAATGATTACTAGATCAGGTGTATTGGTTTTTGTTTTCCTAAGTGTTGCAACTGTGTGAAATTTGGGTTCTTGGAATGAAGAGTGGATGGTTCTTTCTATAATAATTTTGAGTTCATAGAGGTTATTGGTCTTCCTAGCTAATATCTCTTTGTTATCATTGTTGGTTTAGTTGGAGGGTTTTTGTTTAGTCTTGGGTGTATAGCTATCTTCCTGCACTATCACTAAATCAAGTCTTTGTCTTTCATGGGTTTAATGGTTGAAGGTTTTCTATGTCCCTATGTTTTGTTCACTTCGGCATTGGTTGATTTCACCATTAAGGGTCACGAAATGGGTTCTCTTGTTATTACTCGGCCCTGTCCTACATGGTGTGGTTGTTTGATCAAATAACATGAGGTTTATACCCTGCATGCATTAAATAACCTTTTTCAGGCCGAACTAGAGCCCTAACTTTTCGGTTATCGCCCCTGTCATGGATTTGTACCCATCCACGAATGAGTCGTGGTTCTTCCTATATGCACCGTGGCCTCAGAGTTTTCACCATTAAAAAGAGTGGTTCCTCTCTACCTGTGTTGTCTATGGAACAATCCTTAGCCCTCCATTATGAAGATTGATAGAGAAGACCAGCCTAGCCTGTTGGTTTTACAACTTGGTTATGGTTGATTGGTGGTATAATTTCTGACTTTTGAGCACAAGATTGACTGGTTTCTCATGTGACATTCATGTTGGTTGGTATATAGTCATTGACTATGTTATAACAGTGGTAAACCCTACATTTCCAATTGCAGTTTCAAAGAACACAGTTACTCCCCTTATGTTAATAACTCGATATTGTTAATGGAGAAGGACTCTGCCGTGATTTGATTGGATGCGGGGGTATGCATAGTTGCCACATCTTCTTAGGTTGATTGATTTTTTGCGATAGTGGTGAATTGATGGTTGATACACATTCATTGGTATTTGCACTAATGATTATTTGGAATTGGTAGAAATGATTGATGTTGCTCACGCATGTCGTGTTATGTGTATGGTGTTTTTCAAAAAGAAATAGCAGGCATGGTAACTGTGGCTTTCTTTAGGGCTATATGACTATTGAACCAGATGACTGTAGAGAATATATCACTGCATCCTTATGTTTGTTCAATTGTATAAGCCTGAGTTTTCACAGCATAGTCGATTACAGTGTGACTAAATCGAAACAACATTGTATTAAATCGATGGCTCAACACAATGGGTTGAGTTATTACAATGACTGTGTGTTTGTTGTGTTAAGTGGAAATGTTGCATCATTATGTTTTGTTGGTTGTGCACTCTGTATAACATAGATGGTTTGGGTTTTCAAGCTCAGGGATTCCCACAGGGTTTTAAGCATGTTTTGTTGTAGCCTGATCATTTGTTGAGATAGGATTATTGTTGATACCTCATCGGTTGGATAGGTGGCCTTGACACATATCTTGTGTTGGAATGGTGGTTGTTGTATGTTTAATCGTCAATTCAGGTTTTGGCAATTTGATCTTGATTATTGGGTGACTACCTATATTTATTTAACGAATGTCATTGCATTCAAAATGGTAGACCAAATGGAAGTGATACTGTGGCTTCATTGTTATTTTTGGAAATATGAATTGGAGTATATTTGTTGATTGAAGTAATGTATGGGTGGTGGTTTATTTTGATGGTTTATGGATTGGAAATGGGAACTGTTCAAAAATTGTTATAAAATGAAATGAATGTAAATGAAAGGAACAAAACCCCTTACAAATTGTGTGGAATACATACTATCTTGCAGTGACACTGTGTTGGATATTTGATTATGAACAAAGAACTATTTAAATGCACATAAATTGTTATTTGGTCAAAATGATCGATGGTTGATACACCTCTTTTTGTAGAATGTTTTGTGGATCACTTGGTTAATTTCATGAACAATAATCGTCTTTCTTCCCTTCCATGATTTCATTTTTCACTAATTACAAATCCCATCACCTTCCCGTTTCATTTTTTCACTCGATGTTCTGAGATTGATTACAATCAAGAGAATTTTGGTGGTACGCTAGTTGAAAGTCACAGTGTCTTGTGTGGATTACAATGACATTTTATTGGTTTTCTTTTCAGTTAATTGTTGTTTTCATTGAGAAATGACCATGTCTTTTCGCCCCTCATTATATCATATTTTCTCTCAATACAAACCCTTCACATATCCCAAAACCCTTTTTCAGCCCCCCTGCTCATTGATTAACAGTAAAACAATTTGTATGGATTGGATTGCATGAGTCTGATACATTGTTGAGCCAAATCTATTTCATATTTTTAAGAGTTGTCATGTATGATTATTTAAAGGGATATTTTCTAATCGATCACACATGAAAGATGAGATTTTTCAGTCAAGGTAGTCATGGATGAGGAAACAGAGGTAGACGTAATTGGAATTGAGGCCCGAGAAGACCCAGTTTCTCCATACATTTTGACGCTCATTCAAAAGAACTTGGCCAATTATTTTATATTGGATTCTTCAATTAGATTGGGAATGGAATAGTCCAACCTAGGCCTAAAAGGCCTCCTTTCCAAACACCACAAGTCCCTGGCATCCCTGTACCTCCTCATGTCTCATTACAACCTGAGGTCCCTGAAAATGATGGATGGTAGGAGATTGTCCACCGGCTAGTCTCCCAACATCATGGCTGGCACAAATTGTCCTTTCCTGCTCCTCCACCTATTCACCGCATTGCCCAATATTCCCCTGACCACTCACTAGTGAAATCCTCCCATGCTAGCAATATATTCAAAATTGAGTCTCATCATGCCCTTGATAAAGGAAAATTCATTGCTACCCCTTCCTCACCCTCCAATGGCTCTGACAAATCCATGTCTTCTCAGATGCATATGAGGGATGATTGTTCCCATGTGATCAATAAGGTTAGGCCCAAAGGCTCTGCATAGAAAAAGGCAAATTCAGGAAAGTCAAGAGGTGACAACATCAATCAAGAAAGAGTTGCATCATAGACTGAGAAATGTGGATTTTGAGTCTTATTTTATCTATTTTTTTATGACAGTTGACGTCAAGGATATTTGGACAACATGTTTTATTTTGGATATATGAGTATTATTTTGAAATAATTTCAAATTTCATAAGCTAAAATTGCCAAAAGTGAATATGTTGATGGGAGGCACAAGGAGGTGTGCTTTGCTTAAATAATGGTTATGTTATGATTATTATTATTGTTATGAACTAAAGGGAGTCACAAGGGCTCCCACCTACTAGTTATTATTTATTTATGACCCTTATTTTAATTATTACTCTTCCCCCTAACTAAAGTTAGTTGAGTATTTTAATACTTAACTAATGAATTGGTTCAACTTCTTCAACCAATTCTAATTTGTTAAAATCAAAAGGAAAGGGAGGAACAAGAGGAGGATAGAATCAGAAGCATGCTAAGGTTTTCTCTTTGATTTTATGTTGAGATAGTTGAGTTTTCATTCATTCATATATTCATCACAAGCCTAATTCTCTTTTATGATAGCAGGGTCTTATTGTAGACAACAATATTCAGGGTTGAATCAAATCATTCAGACACTTGTTTTTCAGAGGTGTTGATCTATCTTTGATAGTCTCTGTAGACTTGTATGTTTGTGAATTAGTTTTCATGACTGATAAAGGATATTGTGCAGAGTCGAGTGGGCAGCAATCTGTGGCAAGTTGATCCATCTTTTAGAGCTCAGTGTTGGTTTTATATCCAAGGTCCTTTTGTATGTTCCATCGGGGATGTCCAAGTTTGACTTTGGTCCAAGATTTTTGTATGAGATTTTGTAAATAAAATGACTCTTTGGTGAATTGGAATGAAATAAAGGATTTCTTTATGTCTCATCTGTCTTGATTATAATCTTGGTGTCTTTACTTCTGTTCTTACATTTATTTTAGCAACTGTTATATTCAGAAAATTACATAAAAAGTGAATTTCCAGCAAACGTTTTGTTGATAAAAGACTATCCTAAGCACTCGTAATTAATATTTGTGAGTAAGGATGTTATTTTTGTTGGCTATAAACATAGGGTGATATTCCCATCTACTTTTCTTTAGCCAAGTAAATTCTAAAAATTCTTGAGTAAGATCATTTCATATCTTTGCATCAACATTTATTTTGGCGACCATACTGGGGAGATATTCGATATCTCTCTGGTTAAAATTTAATACTCGATTTTCATCGATACATCCTTGTTTTCTGAAATTGATTCTTTGACTATTTTTCTATTAATGATTGTTCCTGTTACAAGGCAACCTAATATCAAGTCCGGTCTTCAAGACCAGACCATCATTGCTTTGAACCTGTCTAACACCATTCTAGACACTGCCAATACTCGTGCTGAACTTAACCATTCTTGGGAAACAATTGAACGAGATATTAGTGCTCAAGAAAAATTGGAGGATAGACGTAGAAAGCCTGGAAATCAGCAGTAAACCTTTATTTCTTCAAGATTTGGCCTTTCTTTCATGTCCTTAGACTCTCATCCATCTACAAGAATAAGAGGCTTGTCACCTGAAATCAATCCTATTGCTGAAATAGGAAGAAGAAACGTTTCGTTATCTACCCAACAAAGTGATCCAAGGAGAACTTTATCTGATTCATCCAACTCATCGTTCTTTCCCCCATCTATCATCCACAAGATGGCATCTAGTGGTGGATCTGGTGGCACTGGAAGTGCTCCATCTTCCCAATATTCATTGTCATCGGTGATTGGTAGCTTGTACAACCACCATATCTCTATCCAATCTACTACAAACCCCACCAAAGTCATTAAAAAGTATGGGCTTTTTCAGTTCGAAGAAGATGCCACAACCACACTATGGAATGTGTCATGTCCTCTTAACTTAGCACCTGCTACTCACCCACTTCCGAAGTTTAAAGAGCATTTGCCTAATTTTCCCGGAAATAACACTATCAGCACAAATGAACACCTAGTGGAATTTTCAAATGCTTGTCATAACATAGGGGCCAACAACAATGACACCTAGATGCACATGTTCATCAATTCCTTGGAAGGAAAGGCTATGGGCAATTTCTTTGACCTCCCTCCTAAGATTCTGTCTACTTGGGAGGATTTGATTTATTGGTTCCAATCGACTTATGGGCAACCCAAAAGCCCTACCGAGAATTTAAGGGAATACAATAAAGTCACTTATAAAGATGGTGAGACCATCAAGTATTTCAAATTTTGTTTCACCAAGTTGTATAATCAAATCCCCGAACTTATCCACCCTCAGAACCGAACCGCTTTCATGAATTACTACAATTCATTTCCTTATCACTACCATCATAGGCTTGAGGAAACGACCATTGATAATCTTGGTTCCACTCTGCATACTTTCTCAGAGTATGAATAATAGCTTGAAAGAACTGGTCTTCCCTAGGGAGAATCAGTTAGATAGACATACATTTCCTCTCTCTTACAACTAGTACAAGATATGAACAATCGTATGATATCATTTAAGCAGAAAGGTATTGTCTCCCCTCTCACCCCTGGAGCTTCAGCCTCTTTTGTATTCCCTTTTAGGAATCTGTTTGAAAACAATTTTCAGCCTAAAGCTATCTTGCCTCAGAGTTGGTGTAAATTTTGCGAGGAACACCATGAAGAAACCATGTGTGAGGTAAAGAAGAGTGCCAAAGATAAGATCTTTGGTAAAATACCAGAAGTTATTTTTGTTGTCCTAGACTTTGGAGAGCTAGAGGATTTCATGGTCATCAACACTAGGAACAAAGCCTACTCTCCCAAGGAAAAATTTTATCCTCCCCATATTTCTTCTATCCCGAGCTCATACTAAACCGCTCTTGCACCCTAGGTTCCTAAAATTCCTGAGAGTCAAGGAATCACTCCCCCTCTTCCCTCTTCCAAATATAATATCTTGAATCAATTGGCCAACATCAAAGCAGATGCAACCCTACTAGACATGGTTGTAGTCCCTGAACAACAGATGCATCTAAAACAATTTATGTAAGGAAAATATTCCCTTGTAGACAATATTTCCTAAGAGGTAGAGGAAGAGGATTATTTTGTAAATAAAGTAGGTGTACATAAATTTAGATACCCTGTAAAAAACCCCCCTTTTTTATATTTCTGTAAAGGTCATGGATAAGATTTTCCATTGTTGCCTCATCGATGGTGGTTCAAGCCCAAGTGTGATGTCGAATATTATTATGGAAGAGCTAGGCTTGTCTTGTACAAATGAAAAAGGTAGAAGCATGCTCTCTTATAATAGTCTACAATAGACAACCATAGGCGAGATTTAGGATGTGACCTTGGTTTTATGCACCCATCCTGAGATAAGGACAACCCTCAACATTCAAGTGATTGATATGCCTATAATCAATTACTCAATTATCTTGGGGAGAGATTGGAAAGCCTTAATAGGTGGATACGTCTCACTCGATGGGACACATTTATCTGTTCCTCAGAATGGTAATAATATTGTAGTCCTTAGAGAGGGAATAATTTCACCCTACATAGAGAGTGTTCCAAATCTAGCGTAAACTATATCGAAGAAGACCTAGGAGTGTATTCCATCTTTGTTGAAGAAGATAATATTCCTTCGGAAAGAATTGATTTAGATGATGATTTCTGGCATATTCACTTTGATGGTTCACACTCTAAAGAAGGTAATGGGGCTGGTATTATCTTGGTTTCCCCTACAAGAAAATTTCATAATCTGTCATATAGGTTGGAGTTTGCTTGTACAAACAATGTCATTGATTTTGAAGATTTATTATAAGACATTGAGAACTCCCTTAATCTTGGTTGTGGTAACCTTTCAGTTTTCAGAAATTTTGAGCTTGTTTTCAACTTGATACATAAAACATGCTCTCCTAGCGACAAGTTATGGAACGATACTCCCAAACTATTTGGGCACATGTCTCAAATATTCTATCTTTCAACATCATTCATGTTAAGAAGGAATTGAATTTAATGGTTGAAAGGTTAGCTATATTTGTAGCCTCTCCTAATCAACAACTCTTTCCTCAAAATCCCGATTGTGCCTTTCAATCTCTGTATAGTCCATACATCCCTGAAAATGAAGGATCCTAGAAGGCCATCCCTAACAATGAGATAATTTGTTCTTTCATTCAAAATGAACCTCTTAAGCCCAAGGAGATTATATCCACATAAAATGATGAGATTCTTGAGGGCTTGACTCCTCTTGAGAGTTTGTTTTCATTGAGTGTTGTAGGCAACAAAGAAAAATTGAAGGAAGAGGAGTTCCAAAAGAAGGTGGTTGCAACCATCCTCCTGAACATTAGGACACCTGAGTCTTCAACGAATGTTAAAATAAATGTCCAATGTTCTTTTTGAAAAGAGATGGGTTTCACTGGGCTACTTGGTGAATCTTAAAAGGCTTTTTCTTGGTATTCTGAGGATCTTCGTGGTTTTGATCCTAGTCTTGTTCAACATATTATGAAACTAGTTGGGAGAAAACAAGAACTTGTTAATTTTGCATGTAAAGTACCCTTTCGAAGGGAGTTGAGGGATTTATTAAGGGCTGGAATGTTTTTTTCAGTCCACCCGAAGTGGGTTTCAAATCGGGAACCATCCTTGAGGACCACTAATAATATTAGAACCTATATTAGTCCTCTAACCTTTAGGAAAATGATTATGATAAATCCCTTCCTTCCTCTCAATGTGGGAATATTTTTGTAATAGGTTATGGAGTCACAGTTAAGGCCCTTACTTGATAGTCTGTTTTATTACAAGAGAATCAAAGTAAAAGGGGAAAATGTTCAAAAAACCACTTTTCTGACTAATTGTGATACTTTGCCTTACAAATGCTTGCCTTCTAGCTTACTTGATGCAGGTACCACCTTTAAAGGGCCTATACACACATCTTTCAATGAAGTGGTCAGTCTCCATGCTTATCTTGATGATTTAATCATGTGCGTCAAGGGGTTGATATTTACATCAGAGTTCTAAGTGTTGGGACCTTTCCAAATCACTTTTCTCTTGAACACTAGCTCATACATTTTAAAGGAATTACAGAGACAATTGTTTTCCTACAGAAATACATTCCTCACTTGAATTATTGTGAGCGACCAGCATGAAAGGTTCTAATGCTGGTTGAATTTTTTTGTATACTAGTAGCCTAGCTATGCTTTCAATTTTGTGCTTCTTTTCTATGCTTACAGTACCTTGAATTCTTTCTAAGTTAATTGTTTTTCCTTGTTGTTTTCAATTGAGTCTTTTACTGCTTCTATTTTAATTTAGGCATTATTACTTTTGTTGTGGTTTTTGTCCTTATCATCTTTTAGTGTTGGGTCAAGATAGGATGTTGGATCAATTCTGCCATAGTGACACTCCTGCAAATCATTGTTATCCAATAACAATCAATCTTACACAGTTGTTATGATGTCTCCTCTGAAGGGCCCTTGAAATTGTTACATACTTCCACTGTTGTATTATAAGTAATTAGTTATTTCTCGCTTCTTCTTGCCATTTCTTCACCCATTGAGATCTTGAGAGAAATTCTAAAATTTTAACTCCGTAAAATTTAAGAGCATATTCTAGTTGAATGATTATGCATACAATGGTAAAAACCCCTCATACTTAATACTTTCATCAATTATTCTCACATTTCCGGTCATCTTTCCATTAAATCTGCTCACTTCCCCCCGTTGCATAATTGTTCTGGTTACGTCTTAAAAAATTATTGTTCTTGGTTTGTGAAACCGTGAGTTCTGACTTATAAATCTGTTGGAAACAAATTTTCCCATGGAGTTTCCACTTTGTTGACAATTAAAATTGTCAACAAATTTTTTCCCGCAAAGTGTTGCTAAAGCATATTATTATTAAAAAAAACTAGATAATACTAGTAGGTGGGACCCCCTCGAACTATTGGAGATCGGATTTGTTCATTTTTTATGTTGTAATGATGTGCGACATGGGTTACATGGTTGATGAAATCTTATTGTTATTGGTTATGATTTGATCTTATGAAGAGTTGATTCCTTATGTTACTACAACCTATGTTATTTATTAACGTCATTGCTATATGTTCTTATCGCACCTGCACAACAAATATGTTAGTGAAATTACATGAAGGGAAGTTTTGAGAGAGGCAAAATACTATAAAAAATGCAAAGAAAAGGGACCTAATTCTGCAATACTACATGCAAACAATTGGAAGGAAATGAGAAACAATTGCAAAGGGGAAGAATTTAAAGCTATCCTAAACTATACTACATGCATGAGAAGACTTCACAATTATTGTTAAAACCTAGCTAGCAAGTAAATGGATATGAAATTTTGATTGGGTTATATGGTTAATATGCATATGGTATGAAATGTTGATGGCACATTTGGAAAGGCAATAGTTCTATTGGTTATGCGAATGGTTGAATTATGTGAGACTTGAATTATGTTATGGCATAAGTCACGCTATTGGATTTTAATGTGGTGATGGTTTCGATACATGGTTTGATTAATGGTTCATGAAGAATGTGTTGGCATGCACTGATGAATTAATGCATTGTGGGTGAAGGCAACGTGCATTTACTGCACGTCAGCTTTACTCTTCCTGTTATCTGCCACCCTAGTTGGAATATTGTTTGAACTTCGTGTTTTGGTTATACTCTGAATTTTTAGCAGGGAGGAATCACTCGGCCAGCTCTCGTTTTAAGGAATTCGATTATAGGTATGTATTTTTTTTTCTATTCGTGACTCTTCTTTGGTTATGAAATGATTACTATCTCAGGCGTATTGGTTTTTGTTTTCCTAAGTGTTGCAACTGTGTGAAATTTGGGTTCTTGGAATGAAGAGTGGATGGTTCTTCCTGTAATAATATTCAGTTCATAGAGTTTATTGGTACTCCTTGGTGATATCTCTTTGTTATCACTGCTGGTTTAGTTGGAGGGTTTTTATTTAGTCTTGGGTGGATAGCTATCTTCATGCACTGTCACTAAATCCAGTCTTTGGCTTTCATGGGTTTAATGGTTGAAGGTTTTCTACGTCACTATGTTTTGTTCACTTAGGCATTGGTTGATTTCACCACTAAGGGTCACAAAATGGGTTCTCATGTTCTTACTCGGCCTTATCTTCACCTCTGTGATGTGGTTGTTTGATCGAAGAAAAATAGGGTTATACTCTGTGTGCGTTAAATAACCTTTTCCAGGCCGAACTAGAACCCTACCTTTTCAGTTATGGCCCCTATCTTGGATTTGTACCCATCCACAAATGAGTCGTGGTTATTCCTGTATGCATCGTGGCCTCAGATTTTTCACCATTACAAAGAGTGGTTATGCTCTCCATGTGTTGGATATGGAACAAACCTTAGCCCTCTAGTCTGAATATTGATAGAGAAGACCAACCTAGCCTGTTGGTTTTATGACTTGGTTATGGTTGATTGGTGGTATAATTGTCGACTTTTGAGCACAGTCTTGACTAGTTTCTCATGTGACAGTCGTGTTGGTTGGTATATAGTCACTATATTTGTTATAAAAATGGTAAACCCTACATTTCCAATTGCACTTTCAAAGCACACAGTTACTCCCCTTATGTTAATAACTTGATATTGTTAATGGAGAAGGCCTCTACCCTGATTCGATTCGATGCGGGGGTATGCGTAGTTGCCACATATTGTTAGGTTGATTTATTTTTTATGATAGTGGTGAAATGACGGTTGATACACAGTAACTGGTATTTGCACTAATGATTATTTGGATGATTAGTTGGCTTTGGTACAAATGCTTGATGTTGCTCATGCATGTCGCGTTGTGTGTATGGTGTTTTTGCAAAAAGAAATAACCATCATGGTAACTGTGGTTTTATTTGGGGCTGAATGACTATTGAACCGACTGATTGTAGAGAATATATCACTACATCCTTATGTTTGTTCGATTGTATAAGCCTGATTTTTCACAAAATAGTTGATTACGGTGTGACTAAATCGAAACAACATTGTATTAAATCGATGGCTCAGCATGATGGGTTGAGTTATTACCGTGACTATGTGTTTTTTGTGTTAAGTGGAAATGTTGCATCATGGTGTTTTGTTTCTTACACACTGTGTATAACATAGATGGTTTGGTTTTTCACAGTTAGGGATACCCACAAGGTTTTAAGCATGTTTTGTTGCAGCCCGATCATTTGTTGAGACAGGCTTGTTGTTGATACCTCGTCGGTTGGATAGGTGGCCTAGCTTTTTATAGTCACATTAGATTGGGCTTGCATAGTCATGGATTTACACTTCCATGATTGAATTATTTGGTGCATATCTTGTGTTGGAATGGTGACTATTGTCTGTTTAACTGTCAATTCGGGTTTTGGCAATTTCATATTGATTATTAGGTGACTGCCTATATTTATTTAATGAATGTCATTGCATTCAAAATGATAGACCCGATGGCAATGATATTGTGGCTTCATTTTTATTTTTGGAAATATGAATTGGATTATATTTTTTGATTGAAGTAATGTATGGGAAGTGGTTGATTTTGATGGTTTACAGATTGGAAATGGGTACTATTCAAAAATTGTTATAAAATGCAAAGAATGTAAATGAAAGGAACAAAACCCCTTACAAATTGTGTGGAATACATATTGTATTATGGTGACACTGTGTTGGATATTTGATTATGAACAGAGAACTATTTAAATGCACATAAATTGTTAGTTGGTCGAACTGATTGATGGTTGATACATCTCTTTTTGCAGAATGTTTTGTGGATCACTTAGTTAATTTCATGAACAGTAATCGGCTTTCTTCCCTTCCATGATTTCATTTTCCACTAATTAAAAATCCCATCACCTTCCCATTTCATTTTTTCACTTCCTGTTCTGAGATTGATTACAGTCAAGAGAATTTTGGCACTAAGGAAGTTGAAAGTGGCAGTGTCTTGTGTAGATTACAATGATGTTTTATTGGTTTGATTTTCGGTTGATTGTTGTTTTCATTGAGTAGTGAGTATGTCTTGTTCCCCCTCATTATATCATATTTTCTCTCAATACAAACCCCTAACATATCCGAGAACCCTTTTTCACCCCCCATGCTCATTGATTAATAGTAAAACAATTTGTATGGATTGGATTGCATGAGTCTAATAGATTGTTGAGCCAAATCTATTTCATATTTTTCTTGTATGGTTATTTAAAGGAATATTTTCTAATTGATCATGCATGTAGGATGAGTTTTTTCAGTCGAGGTAGCCATGGCCGAGGAAACAGAGGTAGAGGTAATTGGAACTGAATCCCAAGAAGGCCCAAGTTCTCCATACATTTTGACGCTCATTCACAAGAGCTTGTCCAATTGTTTCATGCTGGATTCTTCAATTGGATTGGGAAGGGAATAGTCCAACCTAGGCCTGAAAGGCCTCCTTTCCAAGCCTCGCAAGCCCCGGGTATCCCTGTACCTCCTCATGTCTCATTACAAACCAAGGTCCCTAAAAGTGATGGATGGCAAGAGATTGTCCACCCGGTAGTCTCCCAACATCGTGGCTGGTCCAACTTGTCCTTGCCTACTACTACGCCTATTAACCCCATTGCCCAAGCTACCCCTGACCACTCACCAATGCAATTCTCCCATGCAAGAAAGACATTGAAAACTGAGGCTCACCATGCCATTGATAAAGGAAAAACCACTGCTACCCCTTCCTCACCCTCCAATGGCTCTGACAAATCCGTGTCTTCCTGGATGCATTTGAGGGACGATTGTTCCCATGTGACTAACGATATTAGGTCTAAAGGCTCTGAACATCCAAATGAAAATTCAGGAAAGTCAAGAGCTGACAACAACAATGAAGGAAGGGTTGCATCATAGACTGGGAAATATGTCTTTTGAGTTTTATTTTATCTATCGTTTTATGATCGTTGACTTCAAGGATCTTTGGACATCATGTTTTATTTTGGATATATGAATATTATTTGGAAATAATTTCAAATTTCATAAGCTAAAATGGCCAAAAGTGAATATGTTGATGGGAGGCACAAGGAGGTTTGTTTTTCTTAACTAATGGTTATGTTATGATTATTATTATTGTTATGAACTAAAGGGAGTCACAAGGGGTCCCACCTACTAGTTATTATTTATTTATGACCCTTATTTTAATTATTACTCTTCCCCCTAACTAAAGTTAGTTGAGTCTTTTAATTAACTTAACAAATGAATTGGTTCAACTTCTTCAACCAATTCTAATTTGTTAAAAGAAAAAGGAAAGGGAGGAATAAGAGGAGGATAGAAGTAGAAGCATGTTAAGGTTTTCTCTTTGAGTTTATGTTGAGATTGTTGAGTTTTAATTCATTCATATATTCATCACAAGCCTAATTCTCTTTTATGATAGCAGGGTCTTATTGTAGACAACAATATTCAAGGTTGAATCAAATCATTCAAACACTTGTTTTTCAGAGGTGTTGATCTATCTTTGATAGTCTGTGTAGACTTGTCTATTTGTGAATTAGTTTTCATGACTGATAAAGGCTATTGTGCATATTCAAGTGGGAGGAAATCAGTGGAAAGTTTATCCATCTTTTAGAGTTCAGTTTTGGTTTAATTTCGGAGGTCCTTTTGTATGTTCCATTGGGGATGTCTAAGTTTGATTTTGGTACAAGATTTTTGTATGAGATTTTGTAAAGAAAATAACTCTTTGGTGAATTGGAATGAAATAAAGGATTGATTTATGTCTCATATGACTTGATTATTATCTTGGTGTCTTTACTTATGTCGTTAAATTTATTTCAACAACAATTATATTCAAAAAATTACATAAAAAGTGAATTTTCAGCAAGCTTTTTGTTGATAAAAGACTAGCCTAAGAACTTGTAATTAATACTGGTGAGTTAGGATGTTATTTTTGTTGGCTATAAACATAGGGTAATATTCTCGTCTACTTTTATTTAGTGTAAAGTCTGAAAATGCTTGAGTAAGATCATTTCATATCTTTTCCTCAACACGGGGATTAGGAAGAAAATTAAATTTTTTGCATGTTGTGAGCCCATGATCACTCATGATTGTTGATCCTGCTATATCAATAAATCAATAGTGCATAGTGATCCCACTACAAATGAGCATCTTTTCTTTGTGGAGATCGGGAAGGAAATTAAAGAGTCAGTGAGTTAAGTCTCCGCAATCACCCGTGGTGTTTGATATTCAAGCAAGGGACATGTGTCTGGCAATCTCATACTCTGGGAGGAAATAAGCAGAAAAAACAACTCTCGAAGGACCGAAGCCCATATTTTATCTGAACCATCCATCAAAGAGGATACGTGGCGCCAGATCTCTCACTTTGAAGACTTAGCAATCTAGAAGGTTTGTCGAGCAAAACACTAGAGCAAGAATTACCCGATGTTCTGAAGTAAATATCAGTCATCCAAATCAAGAGGCCACATGTAGGTAGATCTAACACTTGAGAAATATGGCACTCATAGGATTTTGCAAGCAAGAAGAGGAAAATTATCAAAGACCAAACTCTCGAAGTGAATGTCAGCCATCCAAAACAATAGGACATGTGGAGGCAGATCTCTCACTTCGGAGATACGACACTCCAGACGATTGTAAGAACTATGCATTGAAAATGCTCGAATACCGAACTCCTAAAGTAATTATGGACCGTTGATCTCAAATCAAGAAGAATCCTTGATATTTTCAATAGGTAAGAAAGGAATATCACTCGAAGGCCTGAAGCCCCGAAGTTCTGAGAGCTTGCCACATCAACCAGGCTCATACTACTTCAGGATATTTCCAAGCACAACATTCATAAACTCTCGAAACTCGAAGTCCCAAAGACACATGGCACTCATATGTCAGTACACATGGAATTCATTTCAGTCTTCCATGTCACTCTGGGCTTGTACTACTTCAGGAGTTATACAAACTTTGCATCTAAATTGGCAACACCGCTAAATAAGAAAGGGGATTTATAATATGGAAAATGGATAGAAATTTAGCAAGGGTGCTAAAGTAGCAGGGTCACCTAGATCACAGATTGTGACAAGATCGACGACCACACTTCATTGCGACGACGAAAAATTCTTCAGCGTTAATTTTCCAGAGTGGTCCTGCCATTTAAACCATGGTATAGATCATTAGATATGTGGCAGCTTGTGGTGGATTGCGGGGGTCAGAGCGGTGTGGATCCAAACAACCCTCAACAACTTCCGCAATCACGTGCTTATATGACGTCAGGTCACCACGTAACTCCAAGATATTTTCACACTACACATCTAGTTGTCTCTAGTGGCCCCCAACAGTGCACGTGCATGTCATGATCAATGCAGAACTCAGATTTGTCAGTTCGAATCATTTTATGCCATAGTCTTAGTTCATTCCAGTGCTCGCATCAGTCCAGTTTCGTTTCTAGTGTCAGTTTTCAATTATTTAATTCAAGACTATGTTTAGTTTAAAGCATAATAAGTGGTCTTCTATATGTGGTAAGAAACACTCTTTTTGATTAAGTCAAGTGTGAAGTATACATTTTTGTACTCAAACAATGTTTTAGTCAAGTTAATTAGTCCTTGTACAATTGTTAATGTAGAATTAAGCCTCGGTCCCAGATGGACGAGACCCTCTGCAACTCTGATAAATATGTAGTTTCTGTAATTTTTGATGGTCGGAATTTTTGGGAAAGAATAACAATACATACAATAGGTTGGACACATTCTATGCATGGATTAAATCTCTCTACCTGGTGAAATTACTCTTGATGATAGTGTTTCATTCAAATATTCATGTGTTTTTATCTTATCTTGAATGAAATTTTTGATTTGTGAAAAGTACATTTCATTTCCTTCGGCTATTGTATAACTTGTCTTTATTGATATGAAACCTATGAAAACAACTAATGCTTGGAAAATATTTGTTTGTATCGAAACCTAAAGGAGTACTTGTGTTTTTGATACATGTTTAATGTCTTGAAATGATATTTTAAGTATTAAACTTCTTGCAGTAGATTATTCATTGAGTGGTTTGTTGTTTCCCTTTGTTTTTTATTATTTCACTTGTCTATCATTTATGTGCCACCAGCCAAGGAGGACCCTCATCCATATCATTTTCCAACCCAAACATGCTCTTTTCTTGGTACAACCAACCCTCTAACTGACCAACAAAAATTAAAAATAAACCATTCAAAACTTGAGGTGGCCTAGCTTTTCCCTTTAGTATTCAAGTGTAGACTGTAGGACCAATATCTTTTGGCATCGTTGTCGGGGAGTGGAGTAACAAGATATCTTTCCCTAGGAGAATGATTATGATTAGATCTAATATTTGATGGTGTAAAAAGACCAGACACATTTAGATTGCAAATCATTCACCTTGTGACTCCATGGTTAAAGAATCCAGTGGCGACTCCACAGTTTTAAGAAGTCATATTTTCAGATGGAAGCCATCTTGGCTTAGAGGTTTACTCCTTTTAATTTCTCTGTTGTTCCTATTTTTCCAAATATTGTTCCTACTATAGATGAATGGGGTGATTACTTTCCTATATTTAGAGAAAATAAAGATTCTAACCCCGCAGATCATCTGCTTGATTTCCATGAAGTTGTGCATCAGTTGGGTATACATCATGAGGATGTTTTAATGAATATGTTCATGTAATCATTAGAGGGATTCTCATGAGTGGTATCGATCGTTTCCCTCTGCTATCATCTCCTCCCTGGAAAATTTCCATGCTACATTCAATGATCATTGCAAAAGGTTTTTTCCAGCTGATTTACTTTGTGAAAACTGTTGTGAAAAATTTCAATATTATATTCAATAGTCCATTATTAGTTCTTCTAGTAGTATAGATGACGGGGATGATAATGTTGAGGAAGAGAAAGAAGATTCATTATCAGTTGTATCTTTTTACAATGTTGTTATACAACATGATGACTTTCAACATTCTTTTAAAAATGAAAATGATGATGATAAGGCAATAAATGTTGATGTTAAATCCTTATTTAGTTTGGATTTCCAACAGAATGCTTTTCATATTTGTGTTCAGGATGCATCTAACGATAGTAATGACTGTGATCAATTTGTTGCTCAAATTTTTCATAAATATTTAGTACGTATTGGTGAAATATTTGAAGTTCAACAAACTCCATTTACTAGTTATAAAGTGAGCTACCAAATTCACATTTCAAATATTATTTTATAGTAGATATGGATCTGAATTCCCCAGAAATCGTTGAGAAATAAGAAATCTATAAGTATGAAAACGACCTTCTGGAA
>JASDQU010013235.1:81769-106189 GCA_032191745.1 Picea mariana
ATATCCAATCAAGATTGTTTGAAATGTATAAATGTAGTGCATCCCAATCTTGAGCAACTGACCGATAAAAAAATCACAATTCTTCATTATTAAATATTAGTTACAACCATGGTAAATATTAATAAATGATGAAAGAATAAATATTAAATGAGTATGATCATGTACACAAAAAAAAACAAAAGTATATTTATTAAAAATATCCACAATTTAATTACCTCTCTCTTTCTTCATTGTACCTTTCCCCAACAACTACTCCCTTTCAAATTTTTTGATGGAGTTCACATACCAAATGCAATCCATTACATGCATGGATTTCACTGCCAATTTAGGAAAATATTGACTAATATACACCATGGATTCATATACCATATATCCCTCCACCATAGAACCCTCAAGACATGCTCTTTGTCTAACCAAAGCCTTCAATGATTTCAAGTGCCTCTCCACCATTCACATTGACCTTGTGTGTGCAGGTCCACACATTTCAATCTCCTCAACTTGGTGTATGAGGTAGTTTTCTTGTGCATTGAAAAATGATGGAGGTAGATACTTATTCATTTCACACATTAGTCGATGAATTTCTCTCTTCCAATACTTGATATCATCTTCATTGATTTATTTCAATGACAACCATCTACAAATCATGATGCAAGAAAATAACATGTTTCAACAAAACATATAAATACATATTGCATTACAAGTAAAACACATGTCATTAAGTACAACAAAAAAATGATTTTTTTTTTTCATATATATTGCAGCTACTTACCTCATGTATTTTCCAAGATCATATATAACTTGTTTGACGTTGTTGTCAAAGTCATTTGGGAGAGATAGAGATAGAACATACTGTAACTATAAAAATGAATTGTTACTTGTTCAAAACTAGACAAAAAAATAAAAATCTCAAAAAATGTATATGCCCAATATATAAATATGAATACTAAAATGATTAATTACCTTAATGAAGGTATGAAAATCATGTGTTTTTACCCCACCAAATTCACCTTTCTTTGTTAAGATATTATTTATGTTTGAACAAAAACCTATGGGAAATTTAATTTTTTGAATGACCTCTTTTACACCATTGCTTTGTTGCTCTTTTAATAACCATGGAAGTTTTTTTTGGTCTCCATCGTTATTTGACTGGATCACACTTTTCATTGCATAATTGGCTTCCTGAATGTCATTACAAATTTTGACAATTTTTTCTTTATCCCTCCTGCAATCTATGATTCACCATAATGTTTCTGTCACATTCTTCTTGATATGCATTGTATGAAATAAATGAACTATTTGTAGGTCCTTATAGTAAGGAAACCTCATGAATTGAGTGGGATAAGATTTCATTCCTCATGGAAGACCATTATTACTACCTTCACGACAACAACATTGATGAAGCATAAAAAAAATCATAACACTATTTATCAAATGCAGTAAAATAAAATGAATCATTAAAATAAAATTTCAAAACATGATTCCATTTAGGATACATAAACAAAATGAGTACCTAGAGGATTAATTATGTCATATGCCAACTTCCATAGGCGAGGTGTCATTCTTTGTGGTTTTACTCCAGTCTCTTGTTTCCCATTGAAAACATATTTTTCAGTAATACGATACTTATGTTTCTTAGAGAGGAAGTATCTATACTCATCAAACACCTCCTTTCCTAAACTTTTTGACCGACGAGATTTCATATTAGGACCACAAAATGGACATGAAAATTTACCCTTTGTTTGAAGACACACAATAGATGGATTAATGCAAATTATTAATATATATATACAAAATGATTATTTAAACAACATGCATGATATATTCAATTAATTATATACTATTCAAGTGTGCAGTATGGAACGTTACATACCAAAAAAATGTGTTAGTCTTGGGGCATCATGAATTGTCCATAAAAGTATTCCACGGCATTGAAATCTCTTCTGCTCAATTGGTTTACATATGTCATACATAGTGATGCCCTCCCATAACTTTAGTAGCTTGTCGACAAGAGGCTCGATATACACATTCATATATTTAACTTGGTACTTACCTAATTGTTTGAAATTACACGAAATTATTACCATGGTATGTTTATATACATAAATAAATAAATAAAAGATGTTATGCAAAAAATGAGAAAAATGAAAAAATTAAATTCTAAAAATTAATGTAAACAAATACCTAGAATAATCATTGTCAACATTATTTTCTCCCTCTTTATTGACATCCAAGGAGGATTGTTATTGTTGATAAAAAAAATAGCCACACTTAGTAAATAGATTGAATGTCTCCAAATGGATTAACACCATCATTTGCCAATGAAAGCCTAACATTACAAGGCTCATTTGTAAATTTTGCCCATTTTGCAGCAATTTCCTTAAATGCATAACCATCTGCAGGCATTCGAAGAACGCCATCTTCAATTCTCTTTTGTGCATGGTAATTCATAAATTGTTCTATGATTTGGCACCTGAACAGTCACTGCAAATGTGGAATTATGGGAATATTTTGGAGAACCTTTTGAGGGACCATTTTGGTTACTTGATCAATTCAATATCTACTAATACCACATACTGAGCATTCTATTTTCGATGCATGTTGTCCATAATATATAATATGATCATAATGACATGCATTTATACTTTGATACTCCATTCCAATGTCTTTCATAATGGCATGTAAATCTTGATATGTTCGAGGTTAAATATTTGACAAGGGTAACAGAAATTCACCTAACAATCTAAAACATAAAAAATAAATAGTTAATGTAAAGAATAGTAATTGTAAATATTGCATTTTTATTTTACACATTAATTAACACTAAAAAAAATGGGGAAAAGTCAACCTTTATGTAGATGTGAAGAAACATATTATATACCTTAGGGTATGTGTCATACATGTGTTCGATGAATGATTTGTAACTTTCAAGTTCACCAGCAACAATGTAGTGGAGAGAAGATTTTCTCTTGACCCTTTAGAAAGTCATTTATTTGCCTTTTCAATTAGAGGTTCATCATAAATACCATCACTATTGTCCCCATGATCCTCATCTCGATGACCGAATAAGTCTTGGATCATTTTATTTGTCCCATCATCTTGAACTATGTTATTATTGTCATCTACTTTCATGGGATCATTAACTGTATCTTCATTATCTACTTCAAGTTCTTCATCTTGTACTACAACATCATTTTTGCTACTACTTGGTGCTTTGTGCATAAAGTTAGGGGGGAAATCTAACTTTATAATTACAAAAAATCATGAAAACTTAGTGCATGTATAAAACAATATAAAAATTTTAGAATACAATAAATATTAAAACAAATAATGAATGTATATATATCTAATTACCATGGGACGATATTCATTTGATCCCCCATCCATGTGCCCATATTTTCTACAATGTTTTTTAGTTGTTTCTATTAAAACTCTTTTGGGATGTCTAGTACAACTATTTTTGCAAGGGAAATAACATTTACTATCACCCTTTTCACCCTCTTTAATTATTTTCCGAGCTCTAATGTTTTCTGACATTCTTCCCCACAGAATTATATTAAAAAAAAATACTTGTTTTTCTTTCGCCAAGAAGACCTGCTTAAACCCTTTTTGAAGTGTCATTATTATAGCAAACTTATTTGTGAGGGTTTTCCGAACCTAACTAAAAACCCTCACCACATAAATCTTATTGTATAGGAAACTTGTCACAACATTCATAAAATGCAACATATTTATAGATTTTATAATGTCACAATTCCAACGATAGTTGACCAAGTCAAATTTGACTTGGTCAAATACTAGGTGATCGTTGGTAGGGGGAAAACCTAGTTTCCATAACGTCACAACTATGACGACTATTTTACCACGTCGCAAGAGTGACAAAAATCCAATGGAATCGCAATAGATATGTCTTCGTTGCAATAGTGACATGTGTTTGTATTACTTCACACTTGTGAGGTTCTCGAGAAATATGGAGAAAATAAAATAAAATTTCCTCTATTTTTTGACAATATGGCCAATTTTTTCCATAACATCACGAATAGAATGTTGAAAATTTTCCAATATGTACTAGTGGTTGTTGTGTGTGTGGTTTGTCTCACTGAGGTCATGACCTTCATGTTATTTTTTAATGCCATAGGTGCATTTATTTATATGGTAGCTTACGATAGTTAAATCTATGTATAATTCATGGCTGATAAGCTACAACAAATTTATTTAGAAGAAAATTTTCATATTCATGTGTATTTTCCACAAGTAATGTTCTCCAGTTAAGTAAGGGGATGTTAAATGGTATACAGGGATGATTTTAAGGATGGAAATTTATTTTAAAATGTATAAACCTTGGCGAATCTTACTAATCCTTCATATGCCAATTATAAATGTTTGGCGATATTTTTGTAAAAATATTCAAATTTCTAAGTATTTTATATAGTTTTTATAAAATTTTGGTGATTTTTAAGGTAAAATAATTTTATCCTAAAGAATTTGGGTGAATCATTTTTAAAATAGTGAATCTTGTTTTTGAGAAAACCATGGAAAATTAGCCCATGAACAAAATTTAGCCCCTAAAATCATCCATGATGGTATAAAGAAAAATACAAATAGTAGATGAATGGTGGGGAATCCATGTGAGGGATAGATAGACAATTGTTGTGTGTTGTCTTCCTAGAAGGCATAACTTTTGATTATAATGTCCAAACCATGAAAGAGAGATAGGCAATTGTTGTGTGTTGTCTTCCTGGAAGACATAAATTTTGATTATAATGCCCAAACCATGAAAGAGAGATATCGTTAGAATTTCATGGCCATGGAGGATAACTTGGACATAGTTTTCATGGCTAAAAAGACAATGTCAAATTGAAAAATTCTCCCCTCTAATGTTGTCCCATAGTAATTAATTAATTTCATTCAACCACTTCTTGTTGTCTTGTAGTAGACCCTTGGAGGATTGGTTTTGTAACCTGTAGCTATGATACCACTTATAACATACCCAAAATAGAAAACTGCCAAAAAAAATATTCTTGTTGTTGCTTTTATACTGATCTGAAATGTACCCACTACCCGACTAATTCTAAAATTCACTTATAGGACTGATTTTAAATTCTTATAAAAATTAATTAATAAAGAAGCATGAAATAAACACATGCAATCTTCAAGATTCATGCTAATTATAAAATAAATGCTCATTCATCCATGCACAACAATAACCAACAAGAGGCATAGCATAAACACATCACAGAGATAATATTTAATACACGAAGAAAATAAATATAGAAGTATAAAAATGCATGATAGAGAAGTTATCTTTAAAATTTGATTACACAAAATCGCTACAAACATCAGATGTTCCACCCAACTTTAGGCTATGTTGCACTGGAAAATATCCGCAACAAACCACCCCTGGGTTGAGACTATGAATCTACAAGGATGGTTCTCAAAATGACACTCATTTTTTCCCTAAACCAGTCAACAATCAATCTCTCATGGGTTTCTCAAACACATAGTAGTCCCAGTTTTTCAACTCTCTTCCCCATTCACCCTGCACAACCCAAAGATATGAACCCTCTTCTCTACAATCCAGTCCCTCAAGTTGTTCCACCTCTTTCCATGGATCTCAATGCTACTGGTTAGGGAAGATCAAATCTAGAAACTCCAAGGATTATCAATTGTGGATGGTTATTTCACCAAGGATGAAAATGCATCCATGCACCAAGGAATTACTTCATTGTGGGTTTACACTAGTAATTCCTACAACTAGCTAACTATGGCTCACTAGCTTTAGCAATTTGTTTTCCATTCCCCATGCCAAACCAAAAATGAGCAATAAGAGTGATTGAGAGAGGAACAACTCCAAAAACGATTTTGGTTCATAATCAATGGAAAACCCCCAAGACAACCAAGAAAAGGGTTTAAATATTCAATTCATATCATGTCCTCCCCCCAAGAAGCTCACATAACCCCCTCTTTCTCTCTAAAATTCAAAGGTGGGTAAATAAAAATAATTAAAAAATGTAAAGGCTTATCCTATTAGCTTCCCCCTCTCCCATGAAATCATAGCCCCCTATAACTCTCGTCCTTTTCCATCACGCGGACAATGATGAATTTTAATATTAAAATTTATCAAAGTATTACATTTCCTAGACACATTGTTTGGGCACTCTGACCTTTCATCAAATAAACAAAATACATTATTAATCTGGGGACTCAAAACTAGGTTATTGCATCATTTATGGGCACTACCTGATTCAATGAGAACTATAACATTCTTCTTCTTAATGTAACCTACAATTTTTAGGTTTGAGGTGCTAACAAATCTACCAATGCATGAACAAATATTTCACACATGTATGAATCAATGTTGTGCACAATTTTTGCCTCTGTTTCCTTCTCTTTTAAGTTGACAATTTCCTCCTCATTTCTTTGTGTATATGCCTCTGCTTCCACTTCATCATTATTTTCCAAGGTGAATTTTTTTTCTTCTTGATATTTATTCCCTTTTGAGTATTTGTTGTTACAACCAAAGAATGATCCTTGTTTTGTTCTTTCCTCCATTTCCTTATGTGATATTCAAGTAGGTTGAAGTACGATTGTCTTATGAACCCCAAAATGATCTATTCTTCCTACATATGCTCCAATGATATAATTGTGTGTAGCCTTATTCTTGGCTGGAATATCATGAGCAAATTACAGAGCTTCCATATTGTTTTCAGGATGTTTTATGAAAATCTCATGTTTAATTTCTTTTTTTAGTCCACCTATGTAAGATTCCAATAAATGTTCATCACTTATGTTATCCACCCTTGTGGACAATACCTGAAATTCTAAATTATAATATTTAGTATCACCTAAGTGCTTTATTCTTGTCAATTGACTGAAGTAGTCTTGTTCCCAAAATTTCCCATATTTTTCCTCTAAGTCTCCTGTAAATAAACCCCAAGTATAATGATAAGATTGGGGCTTCCTTTTAACTACCCATTGATACCATTGATATGTTTTTATCTCAAAGTTCAAAGTTTCTGTGTGAATTCATTGATTATCATCCATAATATTATGCAGTTGAAAGTATTGCTCTATTTGGTTCACCCATGTAAATACCTTTGTTCCATCAAACATCCTTAATTAAACATTGGGAAATTTCATTCCTTTTGGATACCATCCACAAGTAACTCCATTATTGGAGTTAAATCCCCCTAGAAAATTATCATTATTGGAAATTTGTTCAACCTCAATACTACCTTTATTTTCATGATTCTTGTTGTAACCTAGGTCTGCACCCCTTCCCCTCCTCTCTCATTTCCCTATGCCTTCATCAAAATTTTCCTCTTTTGGTTGGTGAAGTCGATTTCCCATTACTAAGTGACTTGGTTTTTATCGTTTCTTTCTTGATTGAGTCTTCACACATTTTGTTTTTGTTTTTCTTCAAGGATAATTACATGTTGTGATTTGGTTCGGAATGTTTGTCATCATGTTTTCCATTGATTGAGAACATAGCAGGTCGGCGAAGCCTTTTTGTATGAATAGGAAATGCCCGTGAAAAAAATGCAACAATTAGAGCAGTCATTTTTTGGCATAGAAGGTAAAAATGGACAGGGTAATTTTCAACAGTAAAGATCCAACATGTCGATTAGATCAATGGCTCTCGTCCATTTAGGGGTCCAAAATTACGCGAGGTTTAACAAAAAAAAATTAGGAAATTCACTCCATGGCTTCGATGTTTGGGCGTCTAAACTTGTCATTATTTCGATCACCGAAGTGTCAAACTCCCAAAGTATTTAATGTTAAACACAACTTAATATTGAGTTAATTAGTGATGAGAATTGACTAATCACTTCACGAGATCATCACTTTGGGAGATTTTCATGCTTCAAACTCCAAACTCTCAAAACTCGAAGTGCGAAAGCACATGATGCTCATCCGTCAAGAGATGTGGCAGCCATCTGGCACTGACATGTGGAATTCATATGTTGTGACACACGACATTCTTTTCAAGCACCTTAGGGCACGCCATCTAGTCTATTTCATCTAAAACGTGTCACTCTCCTTCTCAGACCCGTCACTTTGGGCCCATACTATTTTAGGAGATTTTCATGCTTCACAGTCCAAAACTCTCGAACATCGAGGTGTCGAAGTTCTGAAGATGTGTGGCATTCATCCATCAAGACTTGTGGCACTTATCGGTGGAGACATGTGGCTTCCATATGGCCCTAACATGTGTCACTCATATCTTTTCATTTGGTTCCCATCATTTGCTCATATTTGAGTGACATGTGTCACTCACCTTATGTGACACATCACCATTTGTGACATCATATGACACCAGGCCACCACGTCACTGAGGAAGTTCGACCATTCGGGAAATGTTCATACTTTGCACTCAGAAAATCCTGAACCCTGAAGAGTTGGAGTCCTGAAGTCCCACAACGACGAAGGTTAAAGGTAATATCAGGTTAATAAGTGATTAGTGTTGGATAACAACTTCAGGGGTTCTATCCTCCAGAGGATATGCCTCCTCTTCTCTTTGAAACCTCTGACTGTCAAATTTTTGAAGTGGCTCACCCACATTTATTTCATATTTAAAAGGTTTAAAAAGGGGCACCAAACCAAGAACAAGTGAACTACACATCCAGACTCCATAAAAGAACAACACAACTTGCTTCTGTCCTAAAAAAGATAAGTTGGGCAAAGACACGACCACACTTCTAGTTGTCTCCAGTGGCCTCCAACAACGCATGTGCATGCCATGATCGATACATAACTGATTTTTGTCACTCTTGGCCATTTCTATCAGATCTCAATTCACTCCAACACATGCATCAATCTAGTTTCATTGCCAATAGTGGTTTTCAATTGTTTAGTTAAAGACTCTTTTAGTTTAAGGTATAATATGTGGTCTTGTATGTGTGATAAGAACCACTCCTTTTTTTCAATCAAGTTCGGAGTATTCATGAACATACTCCAGCGGTGTGTTTTAATTAAGTTAATAAGTTGTTTAATGACATATGTGGTAGAGTTAAGCCCTAGTTCCACACTAGTCGAGGGCCTCTGCATTTCTGATAAATATGCAGTTTATGTATGTTTTGAGCGGGGAGTTTTTAGGGAAAGAGATCAATACAAAAACTGGTTGGACCAATTTTTGTGCATGGACTAAAGCTCTCTACCTGGTGAAGATACTATTGATGACATTGTATTTGTGTCCAAATTCGTATGTGTTTCTTATCTTCAATACAGTTTTGATTTGTGCGAAGTACATTTATTTTCCTTCAGCTACTATATAACTTGTCTTTATTAATATGCAACCTATGATAACAACTATTCTTTCATGAAGATTGTTTTTTATTGCAACCTGTGGGAGTAATTGTGTTTTTGATACATGTTTAATGTCTTGAAATGATATTTTAAGTATTGAACTTCTTGCAACAGATGTTTTTGAGTGGTTTGGTGTTTCCCTTTGTTTTTAGCTCTATTATTTTACGTGTCTGTCAGTAGTGTTCCACCAGCGAAGGAGGACCCTCATCCTTATCATTTTTTCAACCCAACCATGCTCTTGTCTTGGTAAAACCAACCCTCTAACTGACCAACAAAAATTAAGAAACCAACCATTCTAAACTTGAGGTGGCCTAGTTCTGCACTTTAGCAGTCAAGTGCACACTTTAGGAACAACATATTCTAGCACTGTTGCTGGGGAATGGAGTAACGAAATATATTTCCCTGGGAGAATAACAATGAACATATATGATCTTTGATGGTGAATAAAGACCAGACACATGTAGACTGCAGATCATTCACCTCGTGACTCCATGGTTAAAGGATCCAGTGGCAACTCCACAGCTTTAAGAAGTCATACTTTTATATGGAAGCCATCTTGGCTTAGAGGTTTTCTTATTTTAATTTCTTTTTTGTTCCTGGTTTTCCAATTAGTGTTCCTACTATAGATGAGTGGGGTGATTACTTGCCCAGATTTAGAGAAAATAAAGATGATAACCCTGCAAATAATTTTCTTGAATTCCGTGAAGTCATGAATCAGTTGGGCTTACATCATGAGGTTGTATTAATGAATATGTTCATGTACTCATCTTCCCTAAAACAGTTCCATGCAAATTTAGTGATCATTGTAAATGGTTTTTTCCAGCTGATTTACTTTGGGAAAATTGTTGTGAATAATTTGAATCTTATATTCAACAGTCCATTATTAGTTTTTCTAGTAGTATAAACGAAGGGGATGATAATGTTGAGGAAGAGAAAGAAGATTCATTATCAGTTGTATCTTCTTCCAATTCTTTTATACAACATGAAGACTTTCAACATTTTTTTAAAACTGAAAATGATGATGAGAAGGCAATAAATGTTGATGTTAAATCCTTATTTAGTCTGGATTTCCAGAAGAATGTTTTTCAGTTTTGTGTTCGTGATGCAACCAATGATAGTCATGACTATGATCAATTTGTTGCTCAAAATTTTCATGAATATTTAGCACATGTTTGTGATATATTTGAAGTTGAACAAACTCCATTTACTAGTTATGAATAGGAGCTACCAAATCAACAATCAAAATTTGCTTTTATAGTAGATATGGAGCTACATTCCCCTGAAATCGTTGAGCAACAAGAAATCTATAAGTATGAAAATGACATTCTGGAACAAGAACGAGAAAAAATGAGCCATGTAGAAGACATACTCTCTCATTTCAAACAACTAGATGAGCAGTATCAAGAGTGTTTCATTGCCCTTAATGGTTGTAAATCACATGAATTTCATGAGTTGTTTCAACGACGAGAGGAGCAGAGCATTCTTGTCCATACCATAGATTTCAAATAGCAAAGAATCGGTCTTCTAGATCAGTCAAAGTCTCCTCATGTTCTTGATGATCTCATGTATGATTAGATGGATTTAGCCTCAACACGGGTCTCCAATATTGTAGTTGTTGGTATGATGCACACAATGTGTGGCAGTAAGTATGAACTAAAATTAGATTTTATGTTGTCTACATTGTTGTCTTTTCATGTTTTAAGCAACGTACATGAATAAATGCCAAGAACCTCATTGCTTGATTGGTTATTTTTGAAATTTTTTTATACTTGAGTATTTAATTTCAGTTGGTTAGATTAGGTAGTAGGAGAATAAGCTCATAATACGAGCATTTAATTTTTAGTTCACAGATTGTTTTTCAGTGTGTTGATTTTTAGTAGGTTGTTTGAATAAGAGACTCCATATCCCAACAAAGGCACTGGGGTTTAGCTGCAGTTTCAAGTTTCAATAAAGACTCCATAACCCAACAAAGGCACTGGGGTTGGCTTCAGTCTTAATTTTCAGAGATGCATGACCGAGAGACAGTGGAAGAGATACGTGGTTGGAAGATAGAAAACAAAGGTAAGAAAACGAAGGTGAGAGCAAGTTATTAAATTCAAAGCAACTGATTTGTTGTTCTTAGCACCTCACAGGTAAGTGTTATCCCCAGTTGGAGCTAATGTTGTAATCTAGATCTCCACCCCTTCACCTCCTCTCTCATTTCCCTATGCCTTCATCAAATGTTTCCTCTTATGGTTGGTGAATTCGGTTTCACATTACTAAGTGAATTGGTTTTTATCATTTCTTTCTTGATTGAGTCTTCGTGCATTTTATTTCTTTTTTTCTTGAAGGATAATTACATGTCGTGATTTGGTTCGGAATGCTTGTCATCATGTTTTCCACTGTTTGATCTCACAACAGTTCCATCAAGCCTTTTTGTATGCACAACTTATGCCCATGAACAAAACGCAACAATTCAGAGCAGTCATTTTCAAGCCTGGATGGTAAAAACGGACAGGGTAATTTTCAATGGTAAAGATCCAACAGGTCGATTAGATCAATGGATCTCATCCATTCGGGGGTCCATAATTGCACGAGGTTTAACTGAAAATCATTAGGAAAGTCACTCCATAGCTTTGGTGTTTGGGCGTCCAAACATGTCATTGTTTTGATCACCGAAGTGTCAAACTCTCGAAGTATTTAATGTTAAACATGGCTTAATCCCAAGTTAATTGGTGATAATAATTGGATAATTACTTCACGAGATCATCACTTCAGGAGATTTTCATGCTTCACAATCCAAACTCCCGAATCCTGAAGTGTCGAAGCACGCAACGCTCATCCGTCAATAAATGTGGCAACCATTTGGCGCTGACACGTGGAATTTTTTTCAAGCACCTTGGGGCATGTCATCTGAACGATTTCATATGACACGTGTCACTCTCCTTCTAAGACATTTCACTTCAGGCCCATACTATTTCGAGAGATTTTCATGCTTCACAGTCCAAAAATATCGAACGACGAGGTGTCAAAGTTTCGAAGACGCGCGGAATTCATCCGTTGGGACTTGTGGCGATCATCCATGGAGATACGTGGCTTCCATCTAGCCCTGACACATGTCATTCAATTCTAGTCATTTGGGTCCCATCATCCACTCATATTTGAGTGACACGTTTCACTCGCCTTATGTGACACATCAGCAATTGTGACATCAGGCCACCACGTCACTATGGGAGTTAGGTCAATTGATAAATGTTCATACTTTGCACTTAGAAACTCCCTAAACCTGAAGAGATGGGGTCTTGAAGTTCTGTAACGATGAAGGTTAAAGGTAATCTGGGGTTAATAAGTGATTAGTTTTGGATAATGACTTTGGGGGTTCTATCCTCCAAAGGATATGCCTCCTCTTCTCCTTGAACCCTCCAACTTCCAAATTTATGAAGTGGCTCACCCACATTTATTGCATATTTGAAAGGTTTAAAAAGGGGCTCCAAACCAGGAACGGGGGAACTACATGTCCAGACTCTAGAAAAGCACAACATGACTTGCTTCTGTCCTTAAAAAGATAAGTGGGGGAAAGACAAGACCACACTTCCAGTTGTCTCCAGTGACCTCCAACAATGCACGTGCATGCTATGATCGATATAGAACTTAGTCTTGTCACTCTTGACCATTTCTGTAAGATCTCAGTTCGCTCCAACGCATGCATCATTCCAGTTTCATTGCTAGTAGTGGTTTTCAATTGTTTAGTTCAAGACTCTTTTAGTTTAAGGCATAATAAGTGGTCTTCTATATGTGATAAGAACCACTCCTTTTTTTTAAGTCAATTTAGAAGTATTCATTAACATACTCCAACAATGTGTTTTGATTAAATTAATAAGTTGTTTAATGACATATGTGGTAGAGTTAAGCCCCAATTCCACACTGGGTGAGGGCCTCTACATTTCTGATAAATATGTAGTTTATGTATTTTTTGAGGGGAGTTTTTGGGGAAAGAGATCAAATCAACAATTGGTTTGACCCATTTTTGCGCATGGACTAAATCTTTCTACCTAGTGAAGATACTATTGATGACAGTGTATTTGTGTCCAAGTTCATATGTGTTTCTTATCTTGAATACAATTTTGATTTGTGCGAAGTACATTTATTTTCCTTTAGCTATTGTATAACTTGTCTTTATTAATATGCAGCCAATGATAACAACTATGATTTTATGAAGATTTGTTTTTATTGCAACATGTGGGAGTAATTGTGTTTTTGATACATGTTTAATGTCTTGAAATGATATTTTAAGTATTGAACTTTTTGCAGCAGATTATTCATTGAGTGGTTTGTTGTTTCCCTTTTTTTTTACCTTAGTTATTTCACTTGTCTATCAGTAGTGTGCCACCAACCAAGGAGGACCCTCATCCTTATCATTTTTCCAACCCAACCATGCTCTTGTCTTAGTAAAACCAACCCTCTAACTGACCAACAAAAATTAAGAAACCAACCATTCTAAACTTGAGGTGGCCTAGCTCTACCCTTTAGCAGTCAAGTGCAGACTTTAGGACCAAAAACTCCCTTTATACACCTTATCATTTTTAGGGAGCCTTTTATTTAAGGATTCAATAATATAATGTTCCATTTTCTCCAACTTTCCCTCCATTTGTTACAACTTTGCATCCATTTTCTAATCCAATTGTTCCAACGTTCTTTTCATTTGTTCCTTATTCTAATCCATCTTCCTTTACACCAGTTCCACATTTACATCCATATTTATTTCCATTTTTGTTTGAGTATTCATCAAATCATCCTTTTTCATTAACCTATCATTCAATTCGTCGATTTTACTTTTCAATTTGTTTAGCTAGTTTTGTATCTCCTCATTTTCTTCATGAGTCATGGAGGACCTTTCTCGAGGTTTAATTGGTGAAGTAATTTTTGGATGTTTCTTTGGAGCCATGGAAAAATGTTATTGTAAGTGTTGATTAAGGTTGGTTGTCATTGATGTCAACCCTTGAAGAAATCCCCGTAGCACAAGGTTTGGGTAATGGACCCAAGATTGTTTGATGTAAAAATGACTCATTATTGTCTTTTCATGTTTGATGAGAAGTAAAAATGGATGAACTCCAAAGTGGTCCTCTTATGGTGAAATCCCTCATGGGAAGACGCTTTGCAGAGTGAGAGAACCCATGCTTATTTGAGGAATAATGAGGTGAAGGATAGTGAATTTGTGAGTGAAACTATCCTAGATGGATAGTTATTGTCATGTCATTTTCAGTGGTATGTGGAATGTCACATAACTCCTCATGGTTAGAGAGTTATGACCATATGAAGTTGGAGAACCCTCATGAGTCTTATAGAATCCCCCAAGAGTCAAAGTGATTTGCAAAAATAAATTATTTTAAATGAAGAAGCCCTAAAATAAGGAAAGTGTAAGGCTACATGAAGATATAAATAAGAGACAAAGATCACACATAAAAAACACACTTGTACATATTGTATATCTATTTTCTTGTGTAAATCTTCCTATAAATACTTGTGGATACATATAATGTGGCAAACGTCTGAGTTAGCATGAAGGGTTGACGGCGGAATACTTGGAATTATAGCAAAACCCTATTTTCAGAGGTGTACACCGGTTTTCTATGTACAAGGTGTGTAAATGTTGAGTTATACACGGGTTGTCTATGTACAAGGTGCGTACATGCTGAGTTATACGTGGGTTGTATGTGTACAAGGTAAGTACATGCTGAGTTATACACAGGTTGGCAGTTTATTAGGGTGCGTACATGTTGGTAAATCAATGGAAAATCGAATAGATGAAGATGCAGAGGTTTTAGATTCTGAGATCAAGATCCCAAGAAAGTCTAAAGTGCTCAGATACATCAGATCCATCCATTGGTTCAAAAGGTATGTCTTATTTCTATGAATAGTTGGATTTTGATGTATGCATGAGGAATGGCAATGTATATTTGAGAATTCTCCCTGGAAAAATTAGTGACTACATGGGATATTTTGTATAAGTTAGATATACAGAAATACAGTACTAGTATATTTATCATTGATAATTCTTGTTGAGGCACATCTTCTTGATAATTCTTGTTGAGGCATATGGCTAAGGGTATTTATGGTACATGGTTGAGATATTGCATTTTTGTAGTGGTTGATGTATTGAGAAGTTGAATATCAGAAAGGGTTTGATGACTAAGATCATGGGAGGGATATTATACTTGTTCATGATTACACATACCTATGACTAGAGAGAGACATACTTTCCTTGAGTAAAGGTTATGTATGGGGATGCATGCACATGATATAGTTACAGTCTGTATACAGTGATAGGTTACATATCTATGTGAAAGAAATTACAGAAGTTCAAAAGTTTTCAAGAAAAAGGAAACCCTAGTTTTCAGAAGGCATACACAGGCTACATAATAGATAGGGCGCATACGTACGTGGGTTGCATCACTATAGGTCACGTACATGTTGTATATTTGTAGATACATGTTCAATTCAGGTACATATTGATTATAGGGAAGTTGTACTTATTAGATACAGGTCAGTGGTATAAGTTGATACAGTTGTACAACAGTATATCTCATAGTGACAGGTTGACAGTGGTTCCATCATTCTACTTCAGGGTGGAAGGACGGGGCAAGGACAGGTGGTTGTAGCCACCTTCCGGTTGTAGCCAAAGGATATAGGGGATTGTAGCCTCCTTCTGGTTGTAGCCAGAGAACTAGGGAGCTGGAGCTTCCCTCAGGTTGTAGCCTGAGAAACTAGGGGGTTGGAGCCTCCTTCTAGTTGCAACTGGAAAACAAAGGAAGTTGGTGCTTCCAATGAATGTGATTTTTCAAGACATATAACAAAAAGCATTACGCGTTTTTATCCCAATTTGGGTTTCCACATAAAATACTGGTGTACTGTGTATGTGTGTGATTGTTCCTTTCTTATTGCTCGTTATTGGATAATAATTCTACATTGATATAACACTTGGCTTATTTGGATAAAAAGGATTACAATTGCGCTATTACTGATTCATCCACCCTCTCAGTAATCCAAAACTAAGGATAAGGGACTGTCAAGTGTTGTATCTCTTTGATATATTCCAGGGTCCAACAATATTACTTGAACCAATATCTCAGGGCATTAACTAAGCAGGCTCAACGATTCCCTTAATCGCACTATCAGACTACCAAAGTACTAGAAAGTGGTCTCCCTAAGTGTTGTTCTCGGTGTACTATAGCAACATAATCATATAATAGATTATCTAAGGCTAGTTTTAGGTATATCTAGGGGACTTATTATATACCCAAAGGTATGTCAAAGTGATATTCCATCTACATGTAATGCCTAATGTGGTACTACTTGAATGGATGCCAACAAAGGTTGTAGGGCTTTCCAACCAGGTGAAACAATGTGTTTCCAACCATGTGAATCCATGTGTATTTTCGACATGTATTCTTCTCCAACCATAGTTTTACACATGATTTTGGTCATCTTGGTGATGTATTAACAATGGTGTACTTAGGTTCCCAACAAGAACTTTCTCCTGAGAAAAGTGGCATTTATCTCCTTCTAGAAAACACATTTTCAAAGTGAGTTCGCAAGCTTCTTATAGCCTAGGGTGCGATAATGACCCATTCTCGCAGGCCACCTTCATCTAGGTTGTGAACTTCTCTCACTGTAATCTATACATAGGGTGAGAACTTGTTTTCAAGCTTGGAAAAGGGAAGAAGTCTCGAGGGTTCTAAAAGGGGATCTTCTAGAAAATGGGTTTCCATTCGAACGGTTTTCATTGTACTTGTTTCCCTGATTTGGTGGGATCATTTTCATCCATGTAACTATCTCACCCTCTCCTATATATTGACAGGATTCTCATGGAAAAGGTTAAGAAAGATTAATTGAAGAATTGGTGAAGGAATTGTGTGAAGAACCCTACTTGAGAAGAAGCTTGGAGACTCTAATAGGTCTATCAAGAGGAATTGGATCTTCTTCATGCAAAGACAGAGAAAGTGTGTGTGTTGGAACCAAGAGTCACCAAAAGGAAGCTTGCAACATCAAGGTGATCAGTTTGTATCTTCTACTTTCGATTAATATGATATAGCGACATGTCCTTTTCCCATAAATTCATTCTTACTTTATTGTGTAATTCCTTGATCATATACATAAGTTGACAATTGAATACATTTTGCTATCTTCACTTTGGTTGGTTTGTGGTTTCTTGGTCTTGACCTCACGAGAGAATTGGAGCGAAGCGGAAGCAACAGATACCTAAGGAAGTGATACAAATGTATATTACTTGTTCCTCCTTACTAGCTAATTCAATGGTTGTAACTTAGGGAAAGAGTCATGTCCTGTCCTATTTTGTTCTAGATCCAGGTGGATCTAGCGAGATCTGTTTGTGTCCGCACCTACCGATTAGTCCAATAACAAAATTGGCGACTCCACTGGGGATAAGAACTATATGCTCAGATTCCTAGATTTGTATAGGTGTCTGATAAGAACTTCTTGGGCCCCTAGTTATTGTTTGTTGACTTCATATTTTGTGCATGATCAATCTTCGAAAATCAAAGGCTCTTCTTGTCCATCTTTTTCTCAACTCTCATCTCCTGACCTTTCTTAGCAAGAATATACTCTCTGATCCTGGAATCGGAGTACTTGTTTGGTTAGGAGTTGGTGATTGGTTTGAAATTTGGGATTGTTTGTCTTTCTCATTTGCTCATTACTTGGAAGATCATTGTTCTCATGCAATTGAAAAGACTAGTCTTGTCTGCTTGTCATTTTTGTTTCCATTGAAAGATTGGTTTGGGTTTTGTTTATTTCTTATTCGTTATTTATTGGTTTTCCTTACTTTCACCACCATGGTGTAGATATTTTTGAAAAGTAAAAAGCATTTTTCTTTTTAAAAGCATTTTCATTTTGAAAATATTGGAAATCAGTCATTGAAATATAACAAATAGAGAATTGTCATTGTTATGTGATTCGTTGGGATTGCATTTTAAAGGAGATTGCATATTGTAGTTCAAGATTGTTCCAGAACACTTCTCTTTCCCTCCCGTACATAGGATTCATCGAACAAAAATTTATATATTTCATTCCTATCTATGCATTGTTGGGTCAAAGTCTCACACAACATCGGTTTCATCTTCATTTTCTTTGAGTAACAACAACCCTTAATAATATTGCGCAATTTTAAAATTTAACTAGTAACTCTTTTCTAGGGATCTATTACACCAACAATTAGCTAGGCTAGAGCTTTGGAATAGGTAGAGAGATACACTCTCCAAAGCACAAAACACACAATAGCATCTTGTGTTAAGGAGTGTTAAATTCCATTTACAATGTTTTGTCCTGGGAAGCCCTTCTCACATAAGGGTCAAACCCGAGGTCGCATTGATATTGACAGATTTACTCACCTTGCTTTGTTGATATCAGTGTAGAGATTGCATGTATTATGGGGGTCACTTAGAGGTATACCCACAACGATGAGTGGAAGCCTCTCAAGTTGATTTCGGGCTAGATACCCTGCCCTTGCATGTGGATTGGACTGTCGAATGTCCCCCCAGGCTTTATTATTGTCAGTGGTAACCTTAGTGGCCTATCTTCTTAGGGTCTTACACAAGGTGACTGTGAAGGGGCAAGTCTTCATAGTACCTGGAATCAACGTTGTCCAAACTCACTCGGGCTTCTTGGAGGCTATACCCACGATTATGTGTAAGAGCTTGCACTAGGGTGTAAGTCCGTTAAGTAGGTTGTCAATGTAACTTTTCCACCCTAGCCCAACCCCTTCTCATCTCATTGTTGCAATGTTGGATTTCATCACCAACCAGTAACTTCAGAATTAAAAGGTCTTGTTTGCTTGGTGTTGTTTCTTAGATTTTTTACTAGCGAATGTTGTTTGTTTACCCAAGTTGACCGCGGGATTTTCTTCGTAAGTTTGTAACTCGTTCACAATAGACCCTCCACGTTGTTCACGTAGAATGCAGGGCTTCCTCCATAAAATCTCAAAGGTTCTCAACCTCTGCCTACAAGCTCACCAGAGGGCTCTCCTCAACAGAGTGAAGTCCAAGAGGTCACCACTCCACAAGTGGAAAGAACTGACTCTCTATAACGGTTCCGAATTACCAATTCTCGAGAGGACTTTTGACTTCACCCTGATTCTAAGAGACGTATTATGCAAGTGAATTCTTCCAGAGACTTAGTTGTTGTGTCTTCTGGATCACCGACTAGACCCTTTCCAGGACCTGAGGGCCAAATATCCTTTTTGATCTGCTGGTGTTTTTAGACGGGATATTTTTGGTTCAAGAGACGGCATTGAAATCACCATCTTACCTACATTCCCCGAAACCTCTGACCTAGACACAATACCTTTTACTGTTGCTTATTATTTTCCTGGTACAGAAGCTCTGCGAGCTGACCACATCTTGACCATCCCTTTAGAAATGGTCCATTACACAGATACTATGAGTATTCACACCGGGATTACAGCAGCTAGTCAAGTCCCCATTGTCACACCTCTCTCGCCCAGTGTCACCCCGACGCTTCCACCTGGATACAGTGCGTTGAATGCCTCTATTCCCACTCCTACGCAAACCCTATCGAGAACTACTGGTGGTCCCTCTTCTTCTGGGCACTCTCATCCCAGCTTCATTTCGACACTTCCTCAACCCCCTTTCGGAGGACCTTTTTCATCCTCTATCAGCGGCACTAATCCTAGTGGCACCATTCTGTCATTCACACCAAATTACCAGATTCCTGTTGGTGGAAATATTCACCAAGGAGGTTTGAATCAACCCCCCTTTGTAAGGAAAATTCCTATTGGAACACTAATCCCAATTGGAACACAACCCCCAATTGGAACTCAACCTCGATTGGAGGACAACCCCCACCAACCCCACCCTATGGACAAAACATACCCCCATCCTTGTCCCAGTATTGGAACCATTTGATACAACATAATCCCCAATCAATTGGGGGGTAGCATATTCCAGCTACATTCGTTATACCCCCTAGTATAGGCAAACCATATCCAGGTACATCCAATCTTATTTGGGGCTCGAATGCTCAAACTCACGTCTTTGTTCAAGGACACAATCCCATGAACTACATTCCTCCACAACAACCATTGAATTTGCTTGAGTATTCAAATTATATGTAGACTGCGTATGGTCCCACTAGTTTTCCACCAGGACTCCCTCCCCAAAGTCACCAATACCCGCATGTGAATAGACAATTACCCTTCTTGGCCACTTTAGACCTCCCGGATCTGTCGAGAATTTTAAACGATCCAATCTGTCACTCTCCCCAATGGCCCGCCATACCAGCCAAGATACCATCTGACATTGCTAAATTCGATGGCAAAGTGGGAGAGGACCCAAACATTCACATGATGAATTTTCACCTCTGTTGCTCATCCAACTCCTTGATGGATGACTCTATTCATTTATGTCTTTTTCAAATAACTCTCACAGGTTTTGCTGCGAAGTGGCATATAGAATTACCACGAGGTTTCTTCGCCAACTTCAACACCCTAGCTATGGCTTTCCTCACCCACTACCAATTACCGATATGTTATGAAATGGGGACCGAGATTTTGATTTATTTCAAACAAAACAAAGCCACTCATATATCCGATCACATTCATGAGTGGCGATGAAGATGACGTCTCATCAAGCTCGAACTTCCTGATCATTTATTGGTAGAGTGGTTCAAAAAATCATTTGTGAACGACATCGGTCATGACATCACCATGGGTGGAGTTGTCATGGAAGAACAAGACATAAGTCGTGCTCAATACCTTGACCTTGTTTACTCACAAATGGGTACTCTTTATGACTTGCTCCCTGATGCACCTCGTCCTTCCACTTCAGCCACTTCAACTACTCCAGCTGCTTCTCATGCAGTCGACGGTGTGATTGGCACTTTCCTTTCCCAACCAAATTCTTCCACAAGCAACAACCCCAAACCCGCTTCTTCTAATGTTCAAAATGCTCCGTCTCCTACCCCTCCCACGGGAAAGACTTCTGAGGTAAATGCTGTTCAATCTATCCCAGCCGATAAAAACAAATCCAGAAAGGGAAAGGGTAAGAATAAGGAGGACAAAAATACTTCGCAAGTAGAGAGAACCAAAACTTCACCTGTTGATGATCGGGATAAGTGCAAAACTCAATACCCTTGTCTTATCTATGGTGATGATCACTACACGATGGATTGTCCATGATGCACTGAGGTTACTAAGTTCCTTCAAGGGGCTCCAAAACCACCCATTCCGACTTTCTTGTCCCAACCCTTCCCCTCTCAACAAGAGGCCCAATTGGTCATTCATGACCAACCTTCCCCTTCCACTACATCCTATGTATTGATGTGTATTGGCGATTCAAAAAAGAATGACATCGCACTCACCACACGAGCCAAAGATTATTTTCCCTCTAAGGAGAAGGTTGATGATATACCTCCTTCATTGGTCCAACCATCTTCCATGACTCCACCTACCAATGGTCCTCTTCATATCAAACGACTGAGCCTTAACACAGTTCTTCGCCCCCCTCTAGAGGGCATCATTCAGAAATCGGCTTTCAATCCTCATGCTCGTGCTGCCCATAACTACAGCATTGTTGAAGATCTAGCCCAAGCACCTTCAGCGATGTTCGCCCTCGAAGTCCTTCAAAGTTGTCCCACACAATGGAAGGCACTGTTGAAAGCTATCGGTGGAATCGACTCGACGGACACGAATTTAATAATTTTTGACTTGGAAGATCAGATTCCAAGGTTACCCCCTCAACTCGTGTTCCAAATCTAGGTGATTGTCTTCGACAAAAACATTTGTAGAACCGTTATCAACGAGGGTGCCTCGACATGTGTCATGTCCATTACCTTTTGGAAAGCCATCGGCTCTCCCTCTTTGACTGAATCCCATAACACAATCAAAGCCTTCAATGGCTTTGGTTTTAAGCCTTACGGTGTCCTTCCTTCATTGCCAATCACACTAGAAGGCAGAACGATCCAAGTCGAAGTGGAAGTATTTGACGCTCCTCTCGATTAATATATTTTGCTTGGTCGTAGCTGGATCAATTCCATGCGTGCAATTGTGTCAACTCTTTTTCATGTTGTACATTTCCCACATCAAGGAAAGATAATCATCATCGACCAATTAGCCTTCTTTAACTCGGATACACGTACTGGAAACATACCGTTCATCGCCAAAACCCCACCAGGTTATGAGAACGTCGGTGTAGGTCTTCTCAAAGACTCCTCGTTAATGGGTACCTTCCCCATTCAACCACCCGATGTTCCAACTCATTTGTCGCTTCAATCAACATGATCTCCACCTTGATTCACGGAACCCCTGCATCTCATGACCCATGGATGGTACCTGACCCTGGTGATCATCTTCATTACGGCGATGAAATGCCTTTAAGTCCGATTGAATCTGCCTATCAGGCCATTCAATCGACAACCCCTTCTACCCCCTCTCTTGTTGATTTATCTCCAGATCCTTTCTGCATCATTTTTCCCATGGACGAGATGATTAGGTTTGTCATGGAAGACACCCCCTGGAACAATGGCCATCACCATTCCATCCTCTTCCTGAAATAACACACCATCGAGAGCTACCAACGGACCTCAACCCCGTCGACCATTTTCGTCATTTCAACCATTCCCGAGTCCACACATGATGTGTTTTCCGAAGGGAACTTAAGCAATATCTCACCCACTATTCCCCTTGACATATCCATCAAACCTGGAATTGTCGAAAATGTGCATATCGGAGCTTCGTGTTCCCCTAATGAAATCATCACCTACACGTCACTTTTCAAAGAGTTTCATGACGTCTTTTCCTGGAGCTATGAAGAAAATACATGAGATCAAGACATACCCAAAATTTAAACCCGTCCAGCAATTCCTTCATCCAGTTCTCCCACGTAAAGTAGCTTCTATCAAGCTTGAAGTCGAGAAACTTCTCAAAGCCGGCTTTATTTATCCGGTGGCCCTCACTGACTGGGTTTCCAATCTTGTCTTGATCGACAAGAAACAAGGCACAATCCATGTATGCGTTGATTATAGGGATATTAACAAAGCTTGTCCTAAAGACAATTTTCCTACCCCCTTCATTGATTAGATTGTCGATGATTGCGCCAGAAGTGAAATATTCTCTCTGATGGATGGTTTCTCCGGATATAATCAAATCAATATTGTTCCTGAGGATCAACACAAAACCACTTTCATTTGTCCTTGGGGCACTTCCGCCTATCGAAAACTCCCTTTCAGTTTAAAGAACGCTGGCGCAACTTTTCAATGCGCTATGTCTTATGCCTTCCATGATATCAAGCACATCGTGCAACCATATCTTGATGACTTACCCACTCATTCCATGCACTGAGTTGATCATCCAATCCACCTCCGAGCCATTTTCATCCGCTGTCGGTTTTACCATATACGCTTGAATCCTCACAAATGCATTTTCTGCATGGAATCCGATTGACTTCTAGGCTTTATTGTTTCACATCAAGGGATCAGGGTAGATCCTTTAAAGGTCGAGGTGATTCTCAATCTTCCTCCTCCTTCTACACTTTGCAAGTTACAAAGTTTGCAAGGGAAAGCAAACTTTCTTCGTCGTTTCATCCCAAACTATGCCAAGATAACTCTTGGATTTACACGACTCCTAAAAAAGGGGTCTAAGTTCATATGGGATACCATCGCAAACAAAGCCTTTGAAGCTTTGAAACTGTCCCTGACACGTGCTCTGCTTCTCTTCCCCCCGATTACAATCGCTATTATTTCCTCTACCTCACAACCTTGGATTACACCATTGCTATGGTTCTCGTCCAAGAGGATGATTCTCATGATGAAAATGTTATCTATTAATTGAGTCGAAGTCTAATGCCTATCGAAACCAAGTATTTACATGTCAAAAAATTGGCCTTGGCAACCGTCCAAGCAGTTCAACGTTTCCGGCACTATATCCTCTCTTTCAAGACTACAGTAAGTTCTAACTGCAACCTTATGCAACACATTCTCACGCATCAATTGATAGGGGGAAAATACTCCAAATGGATCATGATACTCCAGGAGTTTGACTTGGAATTCGAACAAGCCAAGTCCAAGAAGTCCTTAGTGCTTGCTGAGTTGATATGCGACTTTCCCTACTCT
>JASDQU010013235.1:112223-125211 GCA_032191745.1 Picea mariana
ACATCCCTCTCCTCTTCAACCTGTGGTCTCCATTGGTCCCTTTGCGAAATGGGGCATCAATTTCATAACATGTCACCCCCACTCGGTCAGGGGGCATGGATACATTATTGTAGCCGTAGATTATTTTACGAAATGGGTTGAGGCAATGCCAACATTTGACAATACTAGAAAGACTGCAGCATTATTCATTTTCAACCACATCATAGCTCATTTTGGTGTTCCTCAGACCATCATCATCGATCACGGTAGTCACTTTAGAAACTTCATGATGTCCAAACTCACTGAAAAGTTGGGTCTTCGCCATGAAAAATCAACGCCCTATTACCCACAAGCCAACGGCCAAGTCAAAGCGATTAACAAAGTTCTTATAACCATGCTTCGACGAATGATACGGATTCACAAAATAAGTTGGAAAACAATGTTTTTTTCAACATTGTGGGCTTACCGGACGTCCTTTAAGTCTGCTACTGGGTTTACACCTTTCCGGTTAGTCTATGATCTAGAATTCATCCTCCCGATTGAATGCGAGATACCCTCTTTAAAACTAGCCGTCGAACTCCTACCAAACACTTATGCAAAAGAAGAACGTCTGTTGTATCTCATGCGATTAGAAAAAACTCGACACGATGCTACCCTAGTCATAGAAACCTAGAAGAAACATGTCAAGTCCCAATACGACAAGCCAATGGCCAATTCGAAGCGATTAACAAAGTTCTTATAACCATGCTTCGACGAATGATAGGGATTCACAAAACAAGTTGGAAAACAATGTTTTTTTCAACATTGTGGGCTTATCGGATGTCCGTTAAGTCCGCTACTAGGTTTACACCTTTCCGGTTAGTCTATGGTCTAGAATTCATCCTCCCGATTGAATACGAGATACCCTCTTTAAAACTAGCCGTCGAACTCCTACCAAACACTTCTACAGAAGAAGAACATCTATTTTATCTCATGCGATTAGACAAAACTCAACACGATGCTACCCTAGTCATAAAAACCTAGAAGAAACATGTCAAGGCCCAATACGACAAGCATGTCAAGCCTCGCGTTTTCTCTAAAGGAGATTTGGTTCTCCTCTACGAACAAGATCGATATATGCTAGGAGATAGAAAATTCGAAGCCATGTGGCGAGGTCCTTATATCGTTAGACGAGTTTTGGAGAAAGGAGCTTATGAGTTAGTAGATTACAATGGTATCCCTTTGAGTGAACCCAGAAATGGGTTGTACTTAAAGAAGTACTATGCATAAGATCACCTGTGCACAAGTACTTGTATTTTTATTGTATCATACTTCTTGTGTGTTACTGTAGTTTGTTGTTTTGTTATCTAGTCGTTGCCCTTATGTGACATTGTGTTTGATTTCCAGATGTCGGAGTCTTCGCTACCCGACATTGGCTTCACTGATGGCACTAGTCGTAGTACTCAAAACCTTGCTTCTGCTG
This sequence comes from Picea mariana, assembly GCA_032191745.1. NCBI lineage: Eukaryota > Viridiplantae > Streptophyta > Pinopsida > Pinales > Pinaceae > Picea > Picea mariana. Next base: position 113,665 of record JASDQU010013235.1, read on the forward strand.
CGTGGGCAATTTATGCCACTACAAACGAACTTATCACTCTATGAGGTGTGTGCCTCGGTAGTGTGACCAACAATATTGCAGAGTATAGCATCGTTATCGAATTGTTGATTGATTCTATCTCACTTGGTATCCATCACTTGGTTGTGCGACTCGATTCGCAGCTCATAGTACTACAGTTAAGTAATATCTATGTTATTCGAAGTCCTACTTTGTTACGGGTGTATTTGCGAATTCGCCTCTTGGAATGTTATTTTGATTATATTGAGTATCAACATATTCCTAAATGTCTAAATACATTAACTGGTGCATTAGCTAACTATGTATTAGGCATACATTTGGGTCATTTATAAATCAATCACATCACAAGTATCACATAACACAAGATAAGTCGGTAGAAGCCATATGTATATATAATGATCAAAAAGTTTTTACAAAAAAGTTCTGTCTGAGGGCCAAAATTTCAAAATCTGAAGCTCATAGCTTCTACAAAGTGACATCATGGATGACGTTCACGGTAACACATGACTGCCCAGGAAATCCTACGAAGTAGTCGGCCAACAGACTCTGACAACCCCACTGTATGACACCGATAACGTCGCGGAACCTCTCCAAGAGGCATGTCTAGAATGTCTGCAGTCAAACCCTCTAAGTTTTGTTCCACTGCTTCATAATCTTCAGCATCCCATTGTGGCACTGGAGCCACCTCTCCTCATCACTGAATAGGAGAAGTACCTGGAGGTCAATAAGGCCCCACGTCTGTGTCATCAAAAAAGAATTTTTGTAATTAGACCTTGGACGAACATAAAAACATTTGCATATGATAAAATTCACAAAAACATTTAAAAAGTAAAAAATGTGTACTTCTTACCGAGATCTCCTGACTGAGCGCCCTCAGGCAGGGCCAAGTCCGGATCTCCTCGTAATTCCAACCCGACATAGGCATAATAATCAACCATCAGCATCTATGGTCGCAACTAGTCAAAGAAGGAATCATTGTATTTAATGATTGGTCCAGCTACATGTCGGGCCATGAGGTTACACCACCTCAACATCCTCGAATCCTCTGGAGCCAGTAGACCCCACTCAACCTGCAACCTTATCAATGGCACCCTCTCAAGAAATAAGGACACCAACAATGACCCGTGCCCGAATTACTTCAGGTCGCCTCTCCTGCATTTAGTCAACTGCCTTTTCACGTTATGAAGGACTGTGTCTACCAAGTTAAAGACCCGAGGCTCAGTACACTCTATGGCATACTCAAAGTAGCTCTAGAGAGCCATGTGTGGAGTAGCGATCCCAACCATATGAGCAATGGTGAACAAAATAGTGCGAAGGGTCAAATCCTGAACCCCCCAAATGGCCACTTTTCATTTGCTCCTTTCTGCCTTTGGAACACAATACAAATGGCAGTATTCACTCATAGGAAACCCACCACCTCAGCTACTAGTTAAGCTAGCATGGTACCCACGCCGTGATAGTCATGTCAAGAAATAAATGTCCTTGATATCCAAGGATAATGTGTGGACCCCTACATGGAATACTTGTTGGTCCACGTCCCACATATGAACGAGGTACTCCAACAGCCTGACTTGGGCCCTCATACCCGGGATCCAAAAGAATTTCAGGAGACCACGGTCTCGCAAAGTGAAAATGGTGCTCGTTTTATTCCTGGCAATAACATCATCTTCTTCATGCTCTTTTTCAAGCCATTCCAAAACCATGGTGATAGCCAAATGCCTGCATAAGACACATAAGAAGAAGGTCATCAACTCTCTTCAAGACTTGGTACATTTTTCATTCAGCAAACATTAAAGAAACTTTTCACATTGGGGTTCTCATAGGTGCCCCTTTGGCACAGTGTGAGGTTCTCACAAGTGCCTTTGGGGCCACCTACGAGAATGATGCATTCTTGCAGGTCATGTGTGGCTAGCCTGCAAGAATGGTTGAGCGCAATTTTGAGCCCTAAAACAAGCTCAAAAACTTGAATTTTACCAATGAAAATGAAAAATTGAACCATGAAAAGATAGAAGACAAGGAACATACCTCACTGCCGGAGACGGTTTGCCAAATTGTTTTTCGTACCTTCCATAATCGAGTGCCAAAATTCAAGGGCAAAAGAGGGGTTTTGGGCTAAAATATTGGCAAGGTTACAATGACTATGGTAAAAAGAGCTTTTACCCACTTATATTTACTTTTACCATTTTTGTTGGTTTTTATAATTGTTATTTATTAAACCTAATGCATAATACCCCTATGAGTGCAACCTTTTGCAGGCATGATGACTTTGATGTCCACACGCGAGCATACGGATATTTTTTCTATTTTTCATCACATGTTTAAGTTGTTTTTTATGGTTTTTTGCACAAAACCTCAAGCTTGGTCTTTGTTCGTTCTCACGCTTGAAAATACATGAGAAAGTAATTGAGCACAGTTTTATCACTTTTTCGGGCTCAACAAGGTTATACGAAAAAGGAACCCCCTAGAGTCCTCTTTAAGCTCTTTTCAGACTCTCTAAACATGAAAAGATTTCCGAGCGACCTTGCTATTTTCACGCTCGTTAAAGTATTTGAAGAAAGTGTCTGTTGAGCAATAATTAATCTCTTTTTCGGTCTCAACTGACTATTTTACAAAAAAGGAACTGAGAGAGTTCTCTTTTGAGTGTTTTTCCAGACTCTATAATCATGAAAAACCTTCAAGTTTTCTATCTTTGGACTCGTTAAACAAGCATCAAAAGACCCGTAATGGGACCGAACCACTCCTTCCTAGGGTTCGTTAAACATACTCTGAAGGAATCATCTAAAGGATGAGCTTACATCAACAAGCATATGTTATCCTCCTCAAGCTTGCGTAAAAATAAAGAGGTACTTTCCAGAAATGGTGGGGGAAAATTTGGGAAAGGAATGTGTTTTCGTATTCATATTATTGGCAATAAGTGTCTCTCTTGAACATGACACCCCCTTATTCATTATCTGAAGCCGGTTTGGGAAATCCATTTGTCTCTCGTTTGACTTGCTACAAGGTCATATTCTGAGTCATCTCTGAGTCAGTGCTTCCAAATCATTGATCGTGTCATTTATATGTTCAAGAGAAGTTCATTTGAAACCTCTATTGAGTCGGCCATCTGCAGTTGCCCATTCTCTCCATGTCAGCCTTCCATGTGTCTAGTTCAACTTACATAATACTCTATTCCACTTTCAAAATATGTTACTCATTTCATGTCATTGATGGGGGATACATCAAGGCCCTCCTGTGACGAGTTTTGTTTTGTCGACTCCAGCTCATTATCCGAAAACAAGACTTAGAAATTATTTGGTACCTTGGAACCTGCATGCCTCAATGGCAGGTTTCCTTGCTTTCGACAATGGGTTTTCATCATTGACCCATGATTGGGAGATTCCATCGAATGTTCGACCTCAACTCATTTATTCACATTCGGTGGATTGTACTAGGGTACCTTGGGATTCATTGACATTAATGGTGATTTCCCTCGCACTTGTTAATGGTTTCATCAATGACCGGTAATCAAGTGGTTTCTACCATGTTTGAATTCAACACATGGTTAGATTAGTACTTTCAGGTGACGGGATTGAAGACCCGAGATCTCATATCTTTGATCTAGGTTGCGATGGAATATGTATAATTTGTTGACACATAGATCCACTTTGTATGTCTCGTGGCTATGTCGTCTTAATTTGAATCTTCTTGCATAGATCCATAGTGTATTCTTGGTGGCTATGCGATATTTCGACAGCATGGATCCACGGTGTATGATTGGTGGCCATGACCTATCTTTATGATGTCATCTATCTGTGATCTAAGTATGGGAATGCCTACCTCAGAACTAGTATGATATTCTACAGATACTTGGTTGTTTGTAGGTTTTCGATTAGGTGCACTCCTGGTTTCCAACACACACACGTGGTTTACAAAGTATTTCAACTATCACTGATTCTAGCCTCATACTTCGGGGGGTATTCTGTTACACATGATTTTGGTCATCTTGGTGATGTATTGACAATAGTGTACTCAATCTCCCAATAAGAACTTTCTCCTGAGAAAAGTGGCATTTATCTCCTTCCAGAAAACATATTTTCAAAGTGAGTTCGCAGGCTACTTATAGCCTAGGGTGTGAGAATGACCCATTCTCGCAGGCCCCCTTCATCTAGGGTGCGAACTTCTCGCACTGTGCTCTATACATAGGGTGTGAACTTGTTTTCAAGCTTGGAAAAGGGAAGAAGTCTCGAGGGTTCTAGAAGGGGATCTTCTAGAAAATGGGTTGCCATTCGAATGGTTTTCATTGTACTAGTTTCCCTGATTTGGTGGGATCATTCTCATCCATGTAACCATCTCACCCTATCCTATATATTGATAGGATTCTCATGGAAAAGGTTAATCAAGATTAATTGAATAATTGGTGAAGGAATTGTGTGAAGAACCCTACTTGAGTAGAAGCTTGGGGACTCTAATAGTCTATCAAGAGGAATTGGATCTTCTTCATGAAAAGAAAAAGCAAGTGTGTGTGTTGGAACCAAGAGTCACCGTAAGGAAGCTTGTGACATCAAGGCGATCAGTTTGTATCTTCTACTTTCGATTAATCCGATACAACGACATGTCCTTTTCCCATAAAGTCATTCTTACTTTATTGTGTAATTCCTTGATCATATACATAAGTTGACGATTGAATACATTTTTCTATCTTCACTTTGGTTGGTTTGTGTTGTCTTGGTCTTGACCTCATGAGAGCACCGGAGAGAAGCGGGAGCAACAAAGACCTAAGGAAGCGATACAAAGGTATGTTACTTGTTCCTCCTTACTAGCTAATTCAATGGTCGTAACTTAGGGAAAGAGTCATGTCCTGTCTTGTTTTGTTCTATATCCAGGTGGATCTAGGGATATCTGTTAGTGTCCACACCTACCGATTAGTCTGATAACACATAGTTTTACTTTCTTAACGACATATCCTATGTTATTTAAATACACTGGAGAATTTCTCTAAAAAAAATATAAAAAAAGAGCTTGATAACCATGGAAAAAGCTCTTAAAATCATGAGAAAATAACGTGTGCAGAAACCCTAACTTTCACAAGAAATACATCATAAAATATAGAGAGTCAAAATCTTAAAAATATTGCACATGTACTTCATTGTGTCATCTCAAGATCTGGAAAATGTCATAGTTTGAAACTTCACTGAAAAAAATTATAGTGGAATTGTCAAAATAAACGATTTCAAGATTAGTCACAAACTTTTTCTTCCATGGAATATATCTCCTAAAGTGTAGTGAATCGTAACCTAAAACTTTTTCCACCTACTATGACATTTCTTCTTCATCTCCACAAAATTTCACTATCTAAAACTTCCTAGAAAAAAAGTTATAGCGAATATTCCAAGATGACTCGTTTAAAACTGATTTCAAGATGAGTCAAAGCCCTATATTCCATAGGATATATATCTAAAAGTATAAAAAAACAAAACTTGAAATTTTTACTAGACATATTGAGATATGTCTCCTTAGCAACCTCTAAATTTTGTTGTCTGAAACACCCCAAAACAAAGTTGTACTGAAACTTCCAATATAACTTGCTTGAAGCAACAAAGCCCTATGATTGATTCTCTTGATACAAAATGTTTTCAACCAAGTTCCTTGAACATGATAAAAAGTCAATGAATACAGTCCACTTTGAGCGGAAAATCTTATTTTACATTGAATCCAATTCCAAGACAAGATATGATGCTTACACAAATGATTTTACTTTATTATAAATGGAAGATAATGTGAGCATGATGTAACCTACCACTAAGCCAAACTAATCATAACTAATAAATTAATAATATATGAGTGTTATGTCCTTAATAGAGAAACAATGTTTCCTTTGAGTAACCCAATCAGATGGATTAGAAAAATCAAACATGTTCATGTTCACTTTTGGAAAGTAGTGCCATGAATTGTGATTGCAAAAGGGTGTGTGATGACCAGGGTTACCCAAAAAGAATCTATTAGGGTGCATCTCTTCATATACTAAATATTCCCCATGGGTGTATTTGTGTGGTGTTATGGCCCCTTGTCTTTTGTAATGTCCCCACTTTGGGACATCATCATAGTGCAGAGATTTATGATGACCAGAGTAGCCAGATGGATGTTATAGCGAGTACAGTGGTATTTGAGAGGCATCATGGGGCCCAACTTACATTCATCATCATATTCCATCATTATGAGCCATTCCGCACAGGTTGGCTTTGGTTTCGTTGCATTCCGACAATTTCCATGCTTTTGACTATTTTGAGCTATAAGTTAATTGAAATCACTGAAGAGGTCATTTTGGGCACATTACTTGGAGGAACCTCTCAGTGTAATAGCTCATTGGAATCGGGAGGAGTAGCTAGTGAGCCCAATATTGGGGGTTTTGAGGGTTTTGACATAACAAACCCTAGAGGATGATTCGCTGGTGAAAGATTCCACCTATCTTGTCCCAAGCTTGGTCTCGGAGATGCAATACTCTCCCACACCATTCTAGTTCTAGATCTACTTAGTTGCAGGAGGATTCTACATCAGTTTCATGTGCAGATAGAGAGAGGGTGCACCAGTTGAGGGATTCCAGCAAGAGGGGCGCACCATCTTTGGAGAGAGATTCGTTGTAGGGGATTGGTAGGGCCGTTGAGGATTCTATCACTTGGGTTTTCATTGCAGAGGCTTGGACATCAGATCTAGTGCTTTCTGAGATAGTTTTATGGCTCAGATTATTTCTTGAGTAGTGGGGCGAATTGAAGAGAAGGAGGGCGTTTTTGAGATCCAGATCTAGTCCGTTTGGAGGGGTTACACTTCATATATGACCCTGAGACTTTACCTAGTGACTTGCAGTGTCTCGATCTATATTTTTGGAGAGTTTCAGAGCATTTGGAGGCCTCCTTCAGCAGGGCTGAATTATCTAGGGTTTCAGTGATCCTGTGGGGCACACCATTCAGTGGGGGATTTCAGATCTACAGAGATTGAGAGGGATCTTAGAGATATGGTCACCTGGGTTGTTCTTACCATTACCCAATCTATCAGTTGGCATATTTATTAGGGTGATTGGATACTTTTGGCAGCAGGGCCGGATTATCTAGGGTTTCAGTCATCTAGTGGGGTGCACCATTCAGTGGGGTATTTCAGATCTACAGAGATTGAGAGGGATCTTGGAGATTTGGTCACCTGGGTTGTTCTTACCATCACCCGATCTATCCGTTGGCATATTTATTAGGGAGATTGGACACTTTTGGTAGCAAGGCCGAGTTATTGAGGGTTTCATCCTTCTATTGGAGCATGGCATTCTTCAGCTGGAGAGTTTGGCATTCAGATATGCTTGTATTGATCTTCATTTATTATTCAACCCTTGGAGGCATCTTTTGTATTAGCGGGAGAATTTTGTAGCAGCTCTTATCTATTATCTATCTTCTTGGCCATCTGTTGAGCATTCCAGATCGGCATCTTCATTGTAGCAGGTTTCTCTATTTTATGAATAAAGAAGATTTGAGATGTTTTGGCTTGTCTATCTTATTGCATATGGTTGAGGTATGTTCCTTGGTTATCTTGTTCTATTATTTGTTGCATACACACATATAAAGACATCTAAAAAGTAAATCAGCAAAGTGTTTGACAAAATACCACAACCAGGAAAAAGTTTTAAAAAGACACCAAAACCGTGATGATCCTTGTATAATGGCTTGGGATCATTACAGTGGTATTGGAGCTTAGATTCCTTCCAACCAGTGGGGATTAGAAAAGTTACAATAATATGGATATTCTTAAGAGGATTGAGGAGTGTGAAAGGGAATATAAAACCATCAATGATTTCAAAGGGCTCATAACATTCCAATGGTTCCTATCCTATAAAAATCCTAGTTGGAGAAAAAAGAAGATTGCAGGTGGGCTCAAGGAAATTGAGGAAATTAGAGCAGCCTTTGGGTGGAATACCATGCACACTAAGAGGGAAAAACAAAGAAACCCCACACCCAGTAGGAGCACGCAACGTTGCTACAGTTGCAAGGTGCCTTGGGAACCTGATCATAGGTGTAGGGGTAAGGGTAAGAAGCATACTATTGAGGTACAAGAGGACAGTGATGATGAGGCATGTGAGGATGGATCGATTGAGGCTTATCTGGGGCAGTCCGATGATGATAGTGACTCTTGCATAGAGGCTAGTGATAGTGACTCTACCTCAGAGGATAGTGATGATGACTCTTGCACAGAGGCTAGTGCTGCTTGCATGCTTAGGAGGAGGATGGCCCTTGTGTAGTGGATAGGCAACTGGATGGACAGGATGATAGCACCAGTGTCTCAGCAAACATATCACATACCATTGATGACCTTACACCTCAGCAGTGTGGTGACACTAGTGAGGAGTCACACGTGTTAGCACCTAGAGATGATGAGCTTCCTAGGGGGGCTGTGGCACATCTATCACCTGTTCAGACACCCATGATAGCCATGTCACATGAGGAGATCAGTGGCACGACAGGTATGATGGATGAGCTTAGTGTGAAGGATGCACACCATGGACAGGTAGACCCACAAGTCCAGGAGGAGGTACAGGATGTACAGGCAGTTGACGTCACACATACAGGTCAGCCAGAGGAGATTGAGTCACAGTTATTGGAGACTCCATTAGTTGAGAAGATTGCAGAGGCTGATAGGTTGATGGAGCACTTACTCCCAGGATCGGTCTGCATTGCTGAGGATGCACTTTTTAGCAGTCAGGATGACCATAGCACGTGTCAGGATACATTTCTATGGGATCCAGGTGCAGATGATAGTAGCAGGATGAGTGCACAGGAGGATACAACTGCTCACACAGGATACAGTGGGATTCAGGGGGAGATGGCATCTAGTGATGGGATGTAGTGGCATACAGGAGTATGCAGCAGCATGGTATACAATGGACAGTTCATCATGTCATCTTATGTAGAGGGTGTTTTTGGGGATTCTAGAGTTGGCACTAGCAGGACTGGCACTAGAAGTGAGGGGTCTGAGATGGGACCTCAGTATGACCATGATCAGGAGTCACACCACTTAGCAACACAGTTGAGAGTTAGTGAGGCTATGATTAGGGCAGCCATTGGACGTATTGATGACATGCATACAGTGATGGCAGATCACTGTTGGAGAGCATCAGTGGCACAGGGTAGCTCAGATGGAGGATTTTCCATGGATAATTTTCACACTCTCCAGGAGAGAGTGTCTATGATGAGGACTGACTACCAGCAGTTGTTGACAGATAGGGACTACCTACTGGGGATTGGCGAGTTGTATCACAGGACCCTGAGGGGGCAGGAGCTGGAGGTAGACCGCCTCACTTGAGAGTTGGAGAGCACTCGAGGATTCTTGAGAGGCACACAGACAGCCCTTCAAGAATCAGAGTCTAGATTAGATGAGTCTCTTGAGGGGATCCATCAGAGATCCACTTCATCTGTCTTAGTGGACACTCAGATGTATCAGTCAGTCATGCTGACAGAGGATGTTGATGAACTAGCAGAGGAGCACCAGTTGATGGGGGACACTTCCATTTGTGTCTTGGGAGTGGTTGATCTCCATATAGAGATTGATCCAACCGTACGCCTAGGATCTATGATGCAGCGTGAGTTTGCGGGAGATGACAGGAGTATGCCGGAGCATACAGTGATGAGTGATAGATCACAGAGACATGCTAAGATGTATGGTGGGATTCAGAGGGGTGTACTGCCTGGCAAGGAGGAGACACACTTAGGGGAGCATGCAGGTGCCACTCCTTTGCAGCAGCATATGATTATGAGACCTCACCTTCACCATTTCAGCAGTTGCCTGGGTGAGGGGATATGGAGAGTGGTTTACCAGCAGTTGGGGGAGTTGCTTCCGATTATACCTAATGATTGGGGTTTAGTGATGACTACAGGTGAGCAGTTATCATGGATACCAATGGATGAGCTTCTGGTCGAATCCTTGGGATTGACCAAAGCATGTGATGCCTTTCAGTCCTACAATCAGCTGTAGATGTTTCTATTATCCTGTCCTGATAGTTTTATCATAGATAGCAGCATGAGGAGGAATAGGCCATGGCTGAGGGCATGGAGAGTGAGTAGGACGAGACTACATGACAGGAGTACTTTTATGGCATATAGCAGGTCAGAGGTGGACCGTGTTAGATAGATAGTTGAGACTTGGTGCGTGATGGTGAGCATCATAGACCAGGTGATGAAAGATGAGCACAGAGGGATTCTGATGGTGATTAGCCTCACAGAGGAGCAGTTAGAGGAGATTGGAAGTGATAAACTTCCAAGCTTGCCATGGGACCCAGGAGTCTATTTTGTTAGCACGATGCTCATGTTGACCCAGGTTGCACCAGAGAGCCACACACTCCACCTTGGTTTGGTTTGGAGTGGGTCTGCAGGTACTTGTCCTATGGGGCGAGATCCTTCCTTCTTCTTGATCATCATGATAGGGCATGGAGATGTTTGGATAGGTACTTCTTCTACATATATGCCTTTACAGATACAGTTTCTGGACAGCAGGCCCAGTGGTCACAGGTGTTTCATCTTGAGGATCCAGGAGAGGAGGATCATGTATGTATGCAGGGGACAGACAGTCATGGTCAGAGTAGTGCAGTGTCAACATGAGGATCTTCGACAGAGGTTAGCAAGGGACCCAGGGATTGTAGGATTGAGCAGTTCATTGACTGACAGGGGAGAGTGGACCATTGCAGGGGAAAGTTATTCTAACTTTCCATTTAGCACAGCGCTTGAGGGTGCCTCATGGATATCTTGTAGTACCTCATTCTGGCATCATCATGTGCAGTTGATGGAGACCATGTGGATCTTGGTAGAGATTTGCAGGATGGACTCATTCCGAGATGAGGCCATGGGTCAGGTGTAGGAGGTTCACAGGGTTGATATCTTCCAGGACTGTTCTTCACAAAGTATTGTAGTTCACTTCCTGATATGGGATCCAGGGGGTGGAGTGTGCTACTGTTTATCATTGGATGGGTTTTACTATGTATCCCACAGGTGGACATGGGATCCAGGTATTTTACATTGGGGGATTTGGGTATTGCTTGAGGACAAGCAATTTTCTAGCAGGGAGGACTGTAATGTCCCCACTTTGGGACATCATCACAGTGCAGAGATTTATGATGACCAGAGTAGCCAAATGGATGTTATAGTGAGTACAGGGGTATTTGAGAGGCATCATGGGGCCCAACTTACATTGATCATCATATGCCATCATTATGAGTCATTCCGCACAGGTTGGCTTTGGTTTCGTTGCATTCCAACGATTTCCATGTTTTTGACTATTTTGAGCTATAAGTTAATTGAAATCACTGAAGAGGTCATTTTGGGCACATTACTTGGAGGAACCTCTCAGTGTAATATCTCATTGGAATCGGGAGGAGTAGCACTATAGGATGGTGTAGTGTACCCATTCACTACCCGGATTTTACCAAACCTCTCGGTTACCATTCTGTACATGGAATCTACAGAACTCATATTGGGTTTTACCAAAAAAATGAATTTAACACAATTAAACACACTTAAAAACTCA
>JASDQU010013235.1:136046-157574 GCA_032191745.1 Picea mariana
TGAATTATGTTTTATCACATTTGGCATGACTGTGTTGTATATATTATCATGTTTTTCCACTGTGTAAATGAATTGTTGTTGATTGCTATGGTTTATTAATGGTAACAGTAACTTATATATTTTACTCTAAGATTTAAGTGTGTTTAATTGATTAAATGCATTTGCTTATAATTCCATGTACAGAATGGTAAACAGAGAGGTTGGGAAACCTGGGTAGTGAAAGGGTACACTACACTGCGCACTCCTTGCACGGCTCCTGTGCCTAACTGCACCTCTGTGGAAATGAGAACAAAAGTTATCTCTCCTGAGCTTTCAGAGACAAACCTCTCAACCTTTTGTCAACACACTCCTTGTGGACAATTCAACTGCACTCCTTGCAGGAACTCTTGCTCAGATAGAGAAACAATTGAAACTCATTCCATTACCCTTTTCTCTCAGATTTCAAACATTCAACAAGAAAGCATTCATACATAGCATAAAAGCAATTGCATGATAGAAAGAGTAAAACAATTGTGAGCATAACATTCAAAGATGCATACAAAGAGAATATATGAACACCATGATCCTGAATCACAGCTTTCTTGTATTAATTCATAACTTTTGTACATGGATGTCTTTCACACAACTCTCTACTTCTCCTCTATGCTCTCTTTCAATAATGTTACAATATACAATGAGGGTGTCTATATCCTATTTTTCTCTTGCGCTCTAAAACTGTCTAATCTACACATTCAATTCTACCTACTTGCATTAACTACCATAAATGCCTTCTATCTACTAAGGACGAGAGAAAATCGCTAAAGGTATATTTACATTATACAAATGTGCCTCCAATTGATGTTTCATTAATGGTTCAAGATATTTCAAAATTTTTGTTGGGTGCTTTTCCAGCTGTTCGTTGTCTCCGCGTTGGCTCGCTTGAGATGCTCTTACATCATACTCTCGGGCTTGAAAATTTTCATGGGCTCCTGTCCATGAGTTCACGCACTGTTTGTCCATGCTTTTGGATCTCCGCTTCTCTCTCCCATCTGGCATCTTCAACTAGATGGCTCTTCCATTTGACCAAATACTCAAAGTATTGCTTTCGCCTGGTCCTCTTGCTCACTCTTTTATCCAGTATGCGCTCCATCTGCAACTTATCTACAACTAGCATCTGCTTTGTCCATTGGATCATTGGCTGCTCATTTCCTATCCCTTCTTCCTCAACTTTATATGGGTACAAATTTGAGATATTGAATATCGGAGAAATTCCAATCCCATCGGGTAATTCAATCTCGTAAGCATTCGCCCCAAATTTCTTCAAGACCCTACATGGTCTGATTTTCTTCATCTTCATCTTATTATATGTTCCTCTCGGGAACCTTTCCTTTCTCAAATGTGCTAGAATCAAATCACCAAACTCAAACTGAAGTTGTCTCCTGTGTTGGTCTGCTCTGCGTTTATATTCCTGACTTGAATTTTGCAATCGCTCCCTCACCTGGTTGTGAAGTTTCTTCATTGCCTCTGCGAAATCATCTGCACTGGCGCTCCTAGTCGCAGTCTGTTCTAAATCTCTCAAGTTAGAAATTCCTCTCGGTTGCATGCCATAGACAACCTGAAATGGAATCTTCCCTGTGCTCCTATTAACTGAGTCGTTTATAAGAAAAATCTGCATGTGGTAATATGTTGTCCCACTGGCTATGGTGTTCTGTCACTAGGCTCCTCAGCAAGTCTCCCAGACTTCTATTCACCACTTCTGTCTGTCCATCCGTTTGAGGATGATAAGCCGAACTAAAACACAGGTTAGTTCCCAGCTTCTTCCATAGGGTCCTCCAAAAGTGTCCTATGAACTTGGTGTCTCGGTTCGAAACTATACTCCTTGGCAAACCATGAAGTCAAATGACTTCTTTGAAAAACAGGTTCACAATGTGAGTTGCGTCACTGGTCTTCTGACATGGAATAAAGTGTGCCATCTTGGAAAATCTATCCACCACCACAAATATTGAGTCAAATCCTCTTTGTGTTCTTGGCAACCCCAATATGAAATACATGCTGATTGCATCCCACGACCTCTTAGGTATTGGCAATGGTTGATAAAACCCTGCATTCTGTTTCCTTCCCTTCGAATGCTAGCAAATTCTACATCTGTCCATGAATCTTTTGGCATCTGCTCACATTCCCAGCCAAAAATATGACTCATTCAACTTTGCGAACGTCTTTTCATGACCAAAGTGCCCTGCTAATCCTCCACTGTGTTTCTCCTTCAACAAATTCTCCCTCATGGAGCATTTAAGAATACACAGCTGATTACCTTTAAACAGTAATCCTTCCTGGATCATGTATTATGTCCATTGGATTCTATCTCTGAGAATTGGATTCCCAGCTGCTTCGTACACCTCCTAAAAATATAGATCATCTCTATACATGTTCCTGAGATCATCAAACCCAACGTTTTGACTCTGAACTCCTGCAATAGCAAACACTTCCTGATCAAAGCATCAACAACTTTGTTAGTAGTACCAGAATTATGTTTAATCACAAAAGTGAAATTCTGCATATGCTCAACCCATTTAACATGTCTCTGATTCAAGTTTTCCTATTGAGTCACAAACTGCAATGCATGATTGTCACTATATAAGACAAACTCTTTTGGGATCAAGTAATGTCTCCATTTTTTCAATGCCTGTATAATAGCATAGAACTCCTTATCATAAGTGGAGTACTTTACTTTCACTTCATTCAGCTTCTCACTGAAGTATGCTATCGGCCTATCTTTCTGACTCAAGACTACCCCTATTGCAAATCCACTTGCATCACATTTCACTTGAAATGTCTTTTGGAAATATGGCAACACTAGAATTGGTTGTTCCGTAATTTTCCTCTTCAATAGATTAAAAATCTTTTCAGCCTCTTCTGTCCAGTGAAAAGACTTGTGTCATTTCTTCACTGTGTCCATCATCGGTGCACTAATTCCACTGAAATTCCTAATGAATTTTTGGTAGAAACTAGCCAATCCATGAAAACTTCTCACCTCAAAGATATTCTTCGGTGATGGCCAATTCTTGATTACCTCCACCTTATATGGATCCATCCTCAACTCATATGCAGAAATAACAAGTCCCAAGTAAATGAGCTCTGTCTTCATAAATGAGGATTTCTTCATATTTATCAACAGCTTCTCCTGCTATAGTCTCTGCATCACTGTAGCCAAATGCTTCAGATGCTCTGCCACTGTTTTACTAAAAACCAGTATGTCATCCAAATACACAATGACAAATTTTCCGATGAACTCCCTCAGGACTTCGTTCATCAACCTCATGAAAGTACTCGGCGCATTTGTTAAGACAAACGACATAACAAGCCATTCATACAACCCTTCATTGGTTTTGAAGGTTGTCTTCACTCATCACCTTCTCTCATGCAGATTTGATGATAACCGCTTTTCAAATAAATCTTTGAAAAATACTTTGTTCCACTCAAGCAATCCATCAAATCATCCATTCTTGGCAATGGAAATCTGTACCTGATGGTTATATTGTTAATCTCTCTCGAGTCAGTACACATCCTCCAGCCTTTGTCTTTCTTCGTACTGAGTACTGTCGGAACAACACATGGACTAAAGCTTTCTCTAACCAAACCTTTGTCCAACAACTCCTAGACTTGTCTTTTGACTTCTTCATTCTCTTGCGGCATTAATCTGTACGTGGCTTTATTTGGTAAACTGGCTCTGGGTATGAGATCAATATGATGACTCACACTTCTGATCGGTGGCAACGAACGAGGTAGTTCGTCCACTACTATGTCGGCGAACTCTTCTAGGAGTTCCTGAATCTCTTCTGGTAAATCGTCTACTTTTGTGCTGGTCAAAACAATCTTCGGTTTCCTGACCACAATGAATTGTGGTTCCTCTTTCTTATTAACCTCTATAAGAAGTTCCTTCCCACTCATGAGAAGTACAGTGTTGCTTACTTCTAGTTGCACCTCCCTATCTTTAA
This sequence comes from Picea mariana, assembly GCA_032191745.1. Classification (NCBI taxonomy): domain Eukaryota; kingdom Viridiplantae; phylum Streptophyta; class Pinopsida; order Pinales; family Pinaceae; genus Picea; species Picea mariana. Next base: position 140,021 of record JASDQU010013235.1, read on the forward strand.
TTGGAAGCAACATGTGAGTCCTCCCATTCTTCCCTAGGGTGTATGTGTTCATTCTCCCATCATGAATCACATTCCTGTCATATTTCCATGGTCTACCCAACAATAGATGACAAACATCCATGGGAATAACATCACATAATATCTTATCATTATATCCTCCTATCTTAAATTCAACTAAACATTGTTTAGTGACAGTTACCTGATGTTCTTTTTGTAGCCATGAAATTATGTATGGGCTTGGATGATCAATCGTCTCCAGCTCCAGCTTTTCTACCATCTCTATAGAAATGAGATTATCTGTGCTACCACTATCCACAATGACCTTGCATACCCTGTCCTTGGTCTTGCAAGCAGTCTGGAAAAGTCTAGTTCTTTGGACCGAACTCTCCACCTCCTTCTCTGGTGTCAAAAGAGCTCTTCGCATCATCAACGATCTTCCGCCTTCAGCGTCCTTTGTCTCAACATCTCGCCTCTATGCTTCGGCGATGTGAGCTTCTACACTCTCCTTCTTTTTGTCTGGACACTCGTAAGACGTGTGCCCATTCTTTCCACATGTGAAGCATGTTATTACTCCACCTCTTCCTCTTCCTCTACCTCTAGTACGAGGAAATATATTATTATCAACATAATCTCCTCTCTATTCAGTATGTTTCCCTTTTAGTTCAGCATATTGCCCTCACTGTGAGCTTCCACCTCTATCAGTTTGAGTCTGAGGTTTCTTCCAGTCCTCCTTGGGCTTCTGATATTTATCCTGGGCAACTAATTTTCCTCTGGGATGACTTCTGCCTCAGCCTCTCTGACCCTTCTTTCGGCTCAGTTTCTCTTCAGCTTTTAGAGCCATCTAATAATCATCCTCCACCGTTCAGATGGTTACCATGCTCATCTCATCCTAAATGTCATATCTCAGGCCATTCAGGTGTCTGGCAACCTTTTCATCATTGCTTTCCCGATGACCTGCCCTGATGTTTAGCCTGTAGAATTCTTCAGTATATTCTTTCACTGTCATCAGCTTCTATTTCAGGTTCTGCATCCTCCTGAATAGAGTGATCTGGTAATCTCTGGGGATGAATTTCACCTTCATCTTCACGATCATTCTATCCCAGCTCTTAATCTTCTGCTTGACTTTGTAGCGTCTGTCATCTTGTAGTTCATCCCACCACAATGTTGCATGTCCCTTTAACCTTGTGACAACATGCTTGACTTTCTTTTCCTCTTGGACATCTTCATATTCAAAGTATGTGTCCAGAGCTCTAATCTAGTCTAGAAGCTCCTATGCATCCAGATTTTCCTCATAAACTGGAATGTCCATTTTCCCTCTTGCACCCATTCTTGCAATAGATCTGATCAAACGCTCATTTTCTGCATCTTCAGCTGCAACTTCTTCTTCATGTTCAGCCTCAATCTCACTTTCAGAATCACTAAGATCCCTAGCACTGACTGTGCATCTTTGTGTTGTCTCCATGTCTTCGAGTCTGGCTCGTAAGTCACACATCTCTCTCTCCATGGATGGATCAGTCGTCTGCCTACCCCTTCTTCTCAGCATTTCCCTCTCCTCTGGTGGATCGGGTGTTTGCCTGTCCCTTCTCCTTGGCGGCATGGTGAATTCTCTTTTTCTCTGCTACAGAAAGCAAAGAATATTTTTGTGCTCTGATACCAAACTGATGTCGCACGCAGCCCCTCCACAACTTGCAGGTCAGAAGGTCCATGCACACAGGATCTTTCCTTTACCACTGGCTCGAAGAGCTCTCGAAAATAACTTTTCTATTTTCCTTTCGAAAAATCTGCACCCACATCAAATCCTCGTGGGATCCCCTCTTTGTACTTAGGAGATCGGACTTCGCACCTTCACGAATCCGTTGTTCACGCGCAGTGTCTCCAAATCTCCAAACCCCGAAAAACAGTCAATGCTGACCCTTCCTCTTTCCTTTTCCGGATTTTCCTTATCGCAATTTCAGCAGTCATGATGTCAAGCAACTTGCTCCCGCAATTCTCGAAACCCAATTTTCTGAAATTCTGATGCGTTCACGGGGTTGACTTTTCAACTCCCCTTTACTCTGTCGGGACTTCGGACTTCACAATATCATGAATCCTAATGCAATGAATTTGTAACTTCACTCCACGAAACTACAAAACGGTCAATGGAGGTTGACTCCGTGTCAATAGTGCGCCACCTATCCATTTTACTGACTCCTCTGGCCCCACACCATTCTCTTAGCCCTTGGGACTTCGTGGTTCGGGGTATCGCGATCCCTGTTGCAAAGTTTACGGGACTTCAACCCACGAAAACCCGATACATGTATCCATGTGTAAATCCAACAACCCTTGTAGCTTGGATCTACGGTCCTACTCCTCCTGAGCTTAGAACCTTTAGGAGTACTTGTGGTAACTCCCCTGCTTCTCTATGAGATCTGACGGCTCACAGGACTTCGTGATTTCTCTTCAGAGATTTCCGACTGTCCGTTCTTTCTCTAAGAATCTATCCTCCTTCGGTCCGACGTCGCTATGCCTTCCTTAACTTTCAAGGTGCTTGGCCTCTTTACCTTTCTTCAACGACTTTTGAAGACTTCAGATCCTTTCAAACCTTCTCCAACTCTGAATCTTTCAGAAAAACACTTGCACGCACTCCTTGCGGCAGATTTTCAAACACTTTCAAGTGCTCGAATCCCTTCGACCCTGCGCACTCCTGCAGGAGTAGTCTTTAAATTCTTTGCTCAAGTTTGCAACCCTGAGGATTCACTCGGCTTGCGCACTCCTTGCATGACTCTTGTGCCTGATTTCACCTCTATTGAAATGAGAACAAAAGCTATCTCTCCTGAGCTTTCAGAGACAAACCTCTGAACCTTTTGTCAACGCACTCCTGGTGGACAATTCAACTGCACTCCTTGTAGGAACTCTTGCTCAGATAGAGAAACAATTGAAACTCGTTCCATTACCCTTTTCTCTCAGATTTCAAACATTCAACAAGAAATCATTCATACATAGCATAAAATCAATTGCATGATAGAAAGAGTAAAACAATTGTGAGCATAACATTCAAAGATGCATACAAAGAGAATATATGAACACTATGAGCTTGAATCACATCTTTCTTGTATTAATTCAGAACTTCTGTACATGGATGTCTTTCACACAGTTCTCTGCTTCTCCTCTATGCTCTCTCTCAATGATGTTACAATATACAATGAGGGTGTCTATATCCTGTTTCCCTCTTGCGCTCTAAAACTGTCTAATCTACACATTCAATTCTACCTACTTCCATTAACTACCATAAATTCCTTCTATCTACTAAGGACAAGAGAAAATCGCTCAAGGTCCGTTTACATTATACAAATGCGCCTCCACTTGATGTTTCATTAATGGTTCAAGATATTTCAAAATTTGTGTTGGGTGCTTTTCCAGTTGTCTGTTGTCTTCGCGCTGGATCGCTTGAGATGCTCCTGCATCAAAATGCCAAAATAATCCTTAAAAGAGAGATGTGCCTTCCTTGTTTCAACCAATAACCCCAGTAGGGAACAAATTTCATACCTCCTTGTCTCAATGACAATTTTTGATGTAAAAATGGTCGACCTGGCCAGTTTACAACAAAAATTCAAATTTGACATAATTGAAATAAATTTGCATCTAGAAATTCCTCCAAGGGTGACATCATGCCCCTCGAGGGTGACGTTGGGCCTAAAGTGTGGAACATTGGGGAAGGAACGAATTGTTGGGCCTCCAAAGGCCTAAAATATTTTCCACACATGTCAATTTCCTCATAAATGCCCTCCAAAGATGAAACCCTATATTTGGATGACGTCTAGGGCCCCCAAGGGATAACGTCCAAGTGGGAGGGGCATGAAAACCTTTGATCTAGGTCTGCCAAAGATCTGCCAAAGTAGACATCCGTCTTTCTCTCCATGCAAGTCTTCAATCCTTGTCATTCCCCTTGGTTGGGGTATCAACATCCATCGGTGGGCTTTGAACCCTATGAAGTTCCTAGCTAATCATTCTCTCATGTGTTCCTCTCCACTAGGAAAGGTCCTACAAAGACAACAAGTATGCCCTACAGGGTTTCATAAGTCACAAGGATCATAACATGTAAATCATATCCAATAATTAAATCACTTGAACATGTGCATCATAACCCCCTTAACCCCAAACAAATGCTCAAAGACGTTATGCAATTTGACAAGTTTAGGTTTGGAGAGGGTCTTAGGGTGTCCTATTGGAATAATCCCCCTTAAGTTTGGGGTGTTTCCTAGGTGGATTCTGGTCCAAGTCATACAAGTGTATGAGGTGGCATGGGGTAACTATTTGGGCATGGGGTGCATGTGATAACAAGGAAATGTAGAGTCTGACCTATGGGTGCTTTTGTAGAGGGTGAGATACACCTTGTCATGGATGCAATTATTTTCAAGCCCATTCATTGCCATTTATTTTTATTTTTCTTTCTTTTGACCTTTTCTCTTGTTCTACAAGGGAATAGTTGAGGGCCATTGTCATGGCTTGGTGACCAGAGGTGACAATGTCATCAACAAATTAGTTCAAGGAAATGAGAAGGTTGGATCGTGATGAGACCCCCTTTATCTTGGCTACGCAACCAACAGAGATTACTCTGGCTTGGTGACTATATAGGTGGTAATGTCATACCTCTACATGTCCATGGTCATAATAGGCCAGCTCATGATGAGACCCCATATCCATCAACTATCACCTTGAGTGTTCATGTTATCTTGTGCGTCCTTTTTTCTTACTGAGAATATTTTCACTACTTTCTTAGGGATCCCTAGGAAAAGCATCTCAAAGGTTTCAAAATTGGCTTTTAACTCTTTCCAACTACTTTTACCCTCCGGGCCGTTAGCCCCTTCTTCCCACGAGGTAAGGTACAACCCTTCCTCGTGTAGCCAATCCCAATGCCCAAAATATGGGGAGATGGAAGGTATAAAGATGGAAAGTGGTAAGTATGGAGGGAACAGACAATGAATCTTCAAATATTACCCCAATAGCAACCCATCCTAAATGGAAATCAGCTTACTAGGGAACTATGTCACCCTCCCAGTTTTAAACAAGGCAAAGAGAATAATTTCCAAGAAAACGTTATGAAATGAAGAAGGATTCAATACAACATGCTCAAGTGCTTCAAATATCAGAGTGATGCATACCATGATACCTCGACTCATTGCCTCATGTAGGAAGACCCACTTCCACTTCAGGACCAGACCAGTGTGATGGACATTCTTGTTGGTGATATGTGGATTGTACTTGAATAAAAAATGGACCCTCCTATTGATGCTAGAATTCATTAGGACTGAAACGAAAATCTCATGCGGACTTTAGTCCCCCTTCATTTTTTGAGAGGTGGTTCTTCTCTTTGGATAAAAGATATATCTTTGAATATCTTAGATTAGGGAGTGTTCTAGGCAGCAAACCCCAAATCATTGTTGCTTGGATTTGTATGAAAATGGTTCTTCAATAACCCGATATGATCTTTATATGTAGAAAAGTCTTTTTACAATAAGAAAATATTGAAGGAGGGCTTCAACATAGTAATTAAATTGTGATCAAAATCACGCACAATATTTTTAATAATATACAAACACATCCATATATTCTTCGTGAGAAATAGGAGAGAATGATTTCATCATCTCAAAGAATATTAATAGAGTACTACAATTAGTAATAAAAGAGAAATGGATAGGTCAACTTCAAATATCTCATACTTAAAACTCAAAGTTACAAGATACAATTAAGATCAACCCCAAAGCAATTCTTTGTGGAGTTTATTCATGAGAAATGTTCTTCATTACCAAAACTTTGACAGCCATGTATGTGGCTGAAAATAATCTGTGATCATACAAGAAACTTTTGTAGAAGAATAAAAGAAAAACACTAAAAAATTCAGCCTTGTGCCCAGCTCTGAGATTCAAGCATAAAGCTATGAGAAGTGGTATAGAAGAATAGAAAGAATGGAGAAGATGGAGATTTCTTTCTTTTGATCAGAAGATTGATTGTGTATCGATGGGTGTACCTTGTTCTTCCTATGATCTTCTTCCCTTCCCCTCTAACAATATTGATTATTGGAACCTTTGATGAAGCCTTTCTTCTCTTTATAAGCAAAGATTTTCTAACTAATTGAGTAGTTAAGGTTTTCTTCCTCTCTTGAAATTCACGTACAAGTTTCTTCTTGGAACATTCCCTTTAATTAATGCCTCATTAATTCATCATTAATGAACTCACATCATTAATATAAGTATATTGAAAATGGGTCCCTCTCCTTTTTTAATAAAAGTTTTAATTAAACTTTTTTTTTATTTAATTAATTTCCCTTTAAACGAGGATGTCTATGTTTTAATTTTATCAGAATGATAATAAACTTTTTTTTCATGTAAATCATTTCATATATTATCTTTATCATCCAACTATATAAAATTTTCCCAATCCATTGTCCAGATCTCAAGATATGAGCTCGTGAAGTTGAGTTGTCACGCAGGGCCATTAAAAATGCATCTAACTGATATTTTAATTTTTGAGAAAAAAATAACTTTCATCACTTGAAACCTATACCACCATCTTCTACATTGAAATTTCTTTCCAACGGTATAAATTTTGCGCGATTCTGACACCTTGAGCTCAAGTTATGGCCTATGCAAGATCATGACTCAACCATCGTCGATCTAATGTCTTGGGGCAATCTCAGCCTTTGATTTCAAATTTATTTCTCCCTCTTTGACATTTCGAGTTTTTATTCATAAATATTATCCCACATTCATTGGGATATTACAAATATTCATGGTATACAATACTAAGTGTTTCATACACTTAACAAGAAACAAAGAAGAGAAGAAATTATGGAGCTTGGAGGATTCAACCCTTGGAAAGTTGTTGAATAAAATAATAATTTTTTGGAAACCTGTAATTGTCCACCTCATGCCTAGTCAACCTTGAGTCATCACCGATTCATTGTCAAGTCATATCCCATGTGTCAGAAATTCATTATATTCCAAATATAACCAATAATATGTCACCATATATTGCAAATTTTATGTTACCACATGTCTCCAATGGTGAGTTTCCATGTGTCATGACCTCATTCATTGCCATGTGTCATATTCTCATTCATTGGTTTTCATGCCTTGGAATAGTTCTGAAAGTTTGACTAAGTATGGGAGATGGGACGAGAGGGGAGGAGGGAAATTTGTGGATAGAGGAAGTTGAGGGGGTAGTTTGTAGGCTGTGGGGATGGGTTGGCAAGTTGGGGAGTGAGGTGAGTAAGGAAGTGAGGGATGACTGGTGTCCACTCACCCGCAATCTATATTACTTTAAAAAGTATTAAGTAGGGAGAGGGTAAGGACATGAGAGGGGGCGGGGGTAATTTGTAGGTGGAGGAGGGATAAGGGTGATGTAGGGTGATGTAAGGGGGAAGGTAAAGTGTGAGCAATGGAGTTAGGAATATGGTGGGTTCACGGGGATGGGAAGGTGAGGGAAGTGAGGAGATGAGTCCACCAACCCGTGAACCTGATGAGGAGATTAGTAGTTAGCGAGAAAGGGGAGAAATGTAGACAACGGAAGTGAGGAAGGAGAAATGTAGATAGTGGCAGCGGGGTGAGGAAGGTGAGGGGGAAGGGTGAAGGAGTGTGATGGGTGTCCGCCCCCCGCCATGGATTGAAATATGGCTTGAATTATTGCTAAGTATGGGAGGATAAGGGATAAGGGAGTGGAGAAGGTGGAGAGATAAGGAGAAAAATGGTTAAGTGTTGAGATGGATAGAGGTGAAAGGTGAGAGAAATAAGTGATGAGAATACTGAGCCAAAATTTGAAAAAGGATAGAAGAACATAATACTTATAAAGATTCTTCAAAATTAGATCTCTGAACCATATCTTGAATAACTTAGGAATACATAAATAGATTTTTGATCCGAAAAATGAGTGGCGAAGTTGAGACTGAGGGTTGTAAAATGAACTTATAAAAGTTCAAAAATGTCTTCTTTTGATATTAAGGCTTTTATGAATCCAAGGAGCGAGAAAATATAGATGACCAAATTTTGGTCAACACCTCCGGGGATATGCTTAGGTCGTTTAGGTCTCGGCACTCCATTTTTGGAACCTGTGGGCCTCGAGACACAATCTCCTTAGTTATCCCTAGGCTAGGGGATAACATCTGGCTCCAATTCAGGGACATGTTATCACCATAGAGCGCATGAGAACCTCAACATCTCTTGTATAACCTAGATAACCTATGCCTACTAAATCTCAACAAAATATATTAGTAATATCTACGGTAGTGATATCACACCTTGACCATATATGATATAAAAATCGAAATAAAACAAATTCTATTCATGAGCATACATATATAAAAGTGAGATGAGACAAACATGAAAAATGAAAGTACAACTATGCTAACATGATATGAAATGGTATGTACAATGGATGCAAATGCCTACCTACTCTAACTTACATGTCAAGTCAAGTCAAGTCTCTTCCCCAAGATGGAATTTGAGGAGGCGCCCACTAACCAGTAATGGACATTTCCTTCCTTCAAGCATAGATAGATAGTAGGCGTCGTTGACTAACTTCATTCTGATTTCGAAGGGTCCAAGCCAAAATTTAAGACTCCCCTTAACATTGTTAGGCTCACCCTTTTTAGTGTCCCACATCCGTACTGTGTCTCCTTCTTGGTATTCTTTCGCTTCGAACTTCATTGGTTCTTGTATCACTCTGGTGTTTTGTCTTGAGGGAGGAGGGTGGGAATCAGTTGTAAGGATTTTTTGTTGGCTTGGTTTAATTAATACGTCATCATCTTCTTTTCTTAGTAGTTTTATAGATCCAAATTCTTTATCCTTATATTTATCTAGGAGTTGTTGATAAACTTGTTTCTTTGGCCATTATATCTCATCAAAACCCTCTTCTTTGGTGAAAGGAAAATATTTTGGGGAGAATATAGGAGGAATTTGTTTAGTAGGCTCATGTGTTTCACTAATCTTAGTTTCATTGTCAATTTCTTGTACATGAGCCTCAGCCATTGGTATGCTGGGGAGGTGTGAAATCATCCCATCCTTCATAGGTAAGTTGATATAAGCTAAATCCATTTCTAGTGTGTCACCCAACATTGCAGCGAACTTCCTAGATAAAAGCATGACCCATACATCAAGGACATCTACCACCACAACATAAATATGGATTACTCTCTAAGGATACTTACCAAGGTGTACCTTAACGTTCTCAACTACCCCATCGGTAGGTATGGCCTTGGACTCAAACCCACACATTTCTATAAGGTCATGTGGTCTTTAGGCCTAGTTGTTCCATTAACCTTAAAGACATCATGTTGGCAACTACTCCTGAGTCAAGCATACAGTTGTTGATAAATTTGCTATTCATTAGAAATGACATAAAGAAATGTGGGTGGCCATCGTATTTTACCATGAAATGATCTTCTTGGGGCATAATAGGAGGGTCTATTGGTTCATCCAACATATTGAAGAACTTATCAAACCTTTCTTTCATGGATGGGACCTTAATAATTTCCTTTAATGGGATGTTTACATGCAATTTGGCCAATGCACATTCCAAATCAAAATTCTAGTCAACCTTGTTAGTCTTATAAGAGGTCTTAGGAAGGAGTATGTTCATAAGGGAAGGTTTCAGTTGTGAATTTGTAGGGTCAATATAGGGAGGTTGGTTCATTCACTTTTTCCTAGTATACACTTGAAAATATTTTCTTTTCAACTTCTCTCTTGACTCTTGATCAAGGCTATTGATAACCTCCATCCTAGCCTTCCTAGTTGCCTTCTTCATGCCATATTCATGTTATTGAGGTGTGGTATTAAGGAAATATTGTGGTTATTCAAAGGTATGGTTCATAATGTTGACTTGATCATGATCCACGTTGTTCAAAGGTCATTCATGCTCCTAATGTGATCCTTTTCATTGGAAACATCATGGCTTCTCTTCTACCATGTTTGTGGGAGCTAAGGTGTTAGGGACCTCTTGAGCATTCTTGGGCTTGAAACCTTGACCAGTCCTTTGGAATTTCCCTTTGTATGGGGGTCTAGGAGCTTGTTGTCGGGATTGTTATCCCCTATCCTAGGGATAACTAAAGAGATCGTGTCTCGAGGTCCACGGGTCCTAGACATGGAGTGTCGAGAGCCGAATGACTTGAGCATGGCCCCGAAGGGACCCTCTTTTCTTCAAGTGCGTCCCATTTATCAACAACAACAACATCCATCCTAGTAGCCTGGTCTTGAAGAAGCAATAAGTATTGCTCCATGAGGTAATGAGTCCGAGTATCATGGTATGTGTTGCTCTGATTATTGAAGCACTTGAATATGTTGAGCTGAATTCTCCTTCATTTCATAGCGTTTTCTTGGAAATTATGCTCTTTAACTTTTTCATACCTAGGAGGCTAACATGATGCTCTAGTAAGTTAGTCTCCCTATAGGATGGGTTTCCATTGGGTGGATCTGTGAAAGGTCATCGTCCATTCCCTCCATACTTACCACTTTCCATCTTTATTCCTCTCATTTTTCCCCTAACTTTGTTCGAGCATTGGGATTTGCCACACTAGTAAGGGTTGTACCTTGCCTTGTGGGAAGAAGGGGCTAAAGGCCCAAGGGGTAAAATTAGTTGGCAAGAGTTAAAATCCAAGATAAAACCTTTGATATGCTTCACCTAGGGATTCCAGAGAAAGAAGTAAAAGGATTCTCAGTAAGAAAAGGGAACACGTAAGATAATAAAAATTCAAGGTATTAGTTGGTGGATGGGAGGTCTCCTCATGAGTCGGCCTATTATGACCATGGGAATGTAGAGGTATGACACTACCATCTATATGGTCACCAAACCAGGGTAGTGTCTCTTGGTGGCATAGTTAAGAGAAAGGGGGTCTCATCACAAGACAACCTTTCTCATCTCCGTGAAATGATTGTGGGTAACGTTCTCACCTCTAGTCACCAAGCCAGGACAGTGTCCTTCAGCTCTTCCCTTGAAGCATAAAAGAAAAAGATAAAAAATATAAGAATAAAATGCATTGAATGGGCTAGGAAAGAATGGCATCTATGACAAGGTGCAAATCCCCCGCTATAAAGGAACCCATAGGTAAGACCTACATTTCCCTCTTATCACTACACCTTATGCCCAAACACTTTCCCATGTCACCTCACACACACTTACATGACCTATATTGTCTCTCACCTGGGAAACGCCCCAAATTTAAGTAGGATTAGCCCAATAGGACATCTTGAGACCTTTTCCAAACCCGACTTGTTAAATTGCATAACGTCTTTAAGCATGTGTCTCGGTAAAGGAGGATTTGATGCACATGTTTGGGTAATTTGATTATTATATGTGATTGACATTGCTATGATCCCTGTGACTTACGAACCCCTGTAGGGCGTACTTGTTGTTGTTGCAGGACCTTTCTCGGTGGACAGTTACATATTGGGGAATGATTAGCTCATACCTCCATGGGGTTGAAAGCCCACAGATGGACATTGTGACCCCAACCAGGGGTTGAGAGACACCAAAAACTTGCACCAGGAAGAAAGAAGGGTGTTGCACCAAGGACACTCTGATAGACCTAGACCGAAGAGGATATTTTCTTTCCACCTAGACATTGAACTTTGGGAGCCCATGGCATCACCTTTGTGACCCTAGACATCATTCAAGGCCTTTGGAGGACAAATTTTCTACATGTGTGGCCTAATGTTCTACCCCAGGGGCTTAACATCACCCTAGAAGGGCATGACATCACCCTTGGAGCTGATTTTAGGGTTTAATTACTTCCATTTATGTAAAAACCTAGATTTTCAATGTAATCTGGCCATGTCGGCCTTTTTATGACCTAATTTTAATTAAAGGTCATTGATATTGTATAAATAGAGAAAAAATAATCTAATTTTTTCATCATCACTCATCACACAGGTAGAGTGGTCTAAAATTTGCGCCATTTTTAGGGGTTATTGGCTGAAATTTTAGGTGCACTTTCTCTTGGAGGATAAATGTTGCAACTTGGATCATATCTTGGTGAAGTTACTTGGGATTCTAGGGTTTTATGTCTTGATTATTCTTGGTGAAGTAATTAAATCTGCAATTCTTCATTTTATTTGAATGGTTTCTGGTAAATTTGTTGATTCATGTTAAAGATTATGAAATTGATTGCTTGACAAACCCTAGGAGTAAAGGACTTAAATTGCTACTTCTTTGCTCTTCATTTGCTAGACTTTGATAAGGAAACCTTGACCTAGGTGAACCTCTAGAGCCCTAAAATATTAGCACTTTAGTGGTCATTACCTAGTCAATTGTTGCTTCTAATATCTTTTAATAGTCTAAGGAATGAAGGTTTGCTAAAGCCTAAAATTGCTTACACTCTAGCAAAATCATCTTTAGGGTTTGGATGTTTGAGGCCTTGAAGAGCCAACACCTCTTCCATCCATCTCTTCTCCTTACGCAATTGCAATCATTGTGTCATTTATTTTAAGAGAAAACCAACACTTATAGACGCCATTACCCAATAAAGGCACCAGTCTACCCATTATAAGTGATTGATTGATCAAACAACTTTCAAACTATCTTCCTTAAAACATTTACTAATCTCTGCTAACCTCAAACTACACTAACTCTTTAGTTAAATTGTTGTTGTTGCAAATATTTTCTACAACCATACTAACATACATTGATTGGACACATTTTCCTACATAACTTGCACTTAACTCATTCAAAATTCAATTGTGACAATTGCTAGTCAATCTACTAGATAAGTGCTAACTTTGTATGGTGTTTTCTTGCACACTTGACCATTAGAATTTGTTGATGTTGCAAAGGATTGCTACAAACATCTAATTGTAGTAAATTCTCTGCAAAACTGACTTATTATGCTAGCTAGACATTGCCAAACTTTGTTGTGACAAACGTTTATCATTCTGCTAAGTCAATGTTGTTTCTTCTTGTCATTTTCAAGAATTTTCAAGGAGTAACTCTTGAGGTTGTTATAAAATATTAATTTTTGTTATAAACTGTTAAATGTTTGCAAACTCATATCAGCTAGTTTACTCCTTCAAGGTTTATGGTCTTAAGAATCACTAACATCATATCTTTGTACTTGCAAGTTGCTATATTTTCTTGTTGTCTTGTTCTGGGAAGGTACACTTCATTTTACCATTTGATTCATCCCTTAAAGACCATAAGAACCTTCTAAATTGAGTGAACCGTGAAAGGGGAATTTTCTTGCATCCTTGCCTTAGTTATCAACCCTTTAGGTCATCGAGGACTTCTCCCATGGGGTACTTTGACATACTCCTAAAGAGAAAGGGGTTTCCTGTTAAGGTGACAGTGATAGGTCACCCCTTGTTACGCAAATCTTTCATCCACTTTACTTGGGCCTTAGGAAAGTACAGATTGTGCGATAACATTTTGGCATCATTTTCGAGGAGCATCGAATCAATTTTCCTCAAATGACACTTTTCGGTAATCCTTTATCCAAATCCTTCATTTCACAAATCTTGCTTGGTGACTCCACTTAGGGTGATCCCCTCATCCCTTTGATAATCTCAAGGATATTGTCTAGTGACTCCACTGATGACGACCGGTATCAGACGTCAGTGCACAGTTTCTTTCCCTATAGTTCCTATTGTCCCCATGGCCCCTCCTAAATGGGCTCTCGAAGAACTCTTCAGAACTTTAGAATTGGCCAATATCTAAGGAGGATTATAGGATCTCCCTGAAGATGTCAGTTCATGGATACCCAAGTTTACCAGAGAGGCTGGGGCTTCTGGTAACACACATTGGACCAAATTTTGTGAGAGATATGACTTCCATCAATCTGGGAAAGAACCTCCTGACAAATTCATGATACTTTTCTTTACCTCACTTACTGGAGATGCTATAAAATGGGGCACTAACCTCCCAAGCAAAATCCTCACAACCTGTGAAAATTTAGAAAAAGTTTTCCTGCAAAGATGGGGCGTGATGGAAGATATGGCATCCATTTATTCCCAATATCTCAACATTTGCAAAAAAAACGACGAAGTTGTTAGGGACTTTAATGACAGGTTTAATACCTTACTTGGTCGAATTGATTCTGACTTTATACCAAAGAGTGATATTCTTGGAAAATACTTAAATTCTTTCGAAGGAAACTTCCAATCCATCCTTAGGAACTAATTCCCTACAAACCTCAAGGAAGCACAAGATGGTCATTTCTGGATTGAAGAAAATATTAAATGGTGTGATCCCATTCCCCAAGACCAAAATGATGAGGAATATGTTGAGGAAGAATAACATGATTTCCTAGAGATACTAGAGGTAAACGATGAGATTAAGTTATCCACCCCCCCTAAAGGGACCGGTACTTGAAAAAATGGGTTCTCAACTATGAAAGATGCCTTAAATTTGTTTGAACCCTCTAAGAATATAAGTACCTCTGAAGAAATCACTGAGTTGTAAAGGGCACTATCACAATCCCAAAAGCCTTCTTCTATGAGACTTCCTCAAAATACTAGTCAGACAATAAAACCTCATGCTTCAAAAGAACAATTTTTTCCGAACACTTTGAATCTACAAAATGTTGTGAGGAAAGAAGATGATCCTAAGTCCTTATCATGCAAATAATCCCATTTTGAACGTGATCACCCAAAGGTTACTCATTACAAATCTAATTATGAAGATTCCATATTTACCTTGTTCACGACAAATCAAATCCAGGAGAATCAAGACATGAGGAAGCCTAGGATTGAGTGCTTGAGCCAAACAAGTGAGGACTCAAGGGTGAAGCTTGAAGAGCCCCAAGTGTATGCTAAGGATCTACCCCAACCTTTCCCAAAACCTATCATTGATGACACCAACCTAAGCACTAGTATGGACTATATCTTACAAAATGTCAAAAGGATTCGTGGAATGTTGGAAATCCCTTCTTTGACAAAACGGACCCCAGATGACCAACAATTGTTTGAAGAAACTTCCACACTATTACAAACCGGTCATTTTGAGCAAAATGGACAAACACCCTTTCTCACTTCATTTCTAATAGATGACCCATGTCTTCACAACAGTATGCTTGACTCCGAGTCATCTTTTAATATGATGATTTTAAAGGTTATGAACCAATTTGGGTTGGAAGTTATAGGGCCTTGTGCCAATGTTTGTAGATTTGAATCAAAGGGAATCAAGGTCTACGAATTGATGGAAGGTATTGAATTCCAACTTACCGACTAACCTGATTTCCCCCTCATAATGTACGTCATTGTTTTTGATATACCTGACACTTGGGGAATGATATTATCTAGGGAATGGGATGCTACTTTAGGCAGAAGTCTACAGATGGACTTGTCCGACATAACTATCCCTGTTGGGGATGAAGGTTGCATCACTTTTCATAACAATCCAAAGAGGATGGAACACATTGAAAGGTGTAATCATGGATATAGTAACTACAACTCCATAGATCCCTGCTTATTTCAAGGTTGGACCGCTCTTCCCTTGGTATAAGAAGACAATATTAATGAGATAACATGGACCAAATTAAAGGGTGACCAGAGTATTCCTAGCAATCACAAGGACATCATTACACAAGGTAATGACAAGACATTACATTTGCATGAAACATACATAAGGGATAGTGCATTGGTAGAATCCCATCCCATCATTCTGGAGGAGAGAGATACAAATTGGGGTGATTATCCTGACGATGCCTCTAACCTCTATGAACATTGGGATGACTATTCTTCTACACAAAAGGATGAAATTTAAGATTTGATAAGGTTTAGAGGGAAAGGAGTTGGCTTTGTCAAATGGAAGGGGGATTATGAACATTTGTTGATTGATCCAAACCAAGAATATGTATTTATTACACAAACCCACCCTGCTCCCTCAACACAATACACTAGAATACAAGAGGCAGTTCATTTTGAAGTAGGGGACTACAAGCAAGGGGATTTGCAAGAAAGGGGATTTGGTTTTAGAGTGGGATACAAAGAAAGGAGAGCCCAACAATGTGAAAGGGAATGCACAATTTTGGCTTGGACATTTCATAATTATAATGAATTCAGACAACGATGCCTACTATGTATCCATGTCGGAAGGAAGAAAACGTCCATTACCAGTTATTGGACGCCTCCTTAAACCCCATCATGGGGCAAAGACTTGACTTCACTGGTAAGTACAGGTAAGTTAGACATTTTCATACATTGTATATACCATCTGGCTATCATTATGTATATATGCATGCTTGTCTTTATTTTATTATATCATACATGAGAGAGGGGTGATAACAACACCCTGAATATTACTAATACATTTTGTTGAGATCTAGAAGATATAGGTCATACTAGAGATGTTGAGGTTCTCATGTGCTCTACGGTGAGCACATGTCCCCGAGTTGGAGCCATATGTTATCACCTATCCTAGGAATAAATAAGGATATCGTGTCTCGAGGCCCACAGGTCCTAGACATGGAGTTTTGAGAGACAAATGACTTTAGAATGGCCCCGGAGGGCCCCTCTTTTCTTCAAGTGAAACCCATTTATTAACAGCAACATCATCCATCCCACCAGCCTAGTCTTGAAGAATTAATAAGTCTTTCTCCATGAGGTAATGAGTCTGGGTATCATGGTATGTTTCTCTCTGATTAATTAAGCACTCGAATATGTTGAGTTGAATTCTCCTTCATTTCATAACATTTGCTTGGAAATTATGTTCTTTAACTTGTTCATACCTGGGAGGGTGACATGATGCCCTAGTAAGTTAGTCTCCCTTTAGGATGGGCTTCCACTGGGTGGGTCTATCAAAGTTCATCATCCATTCCCTCCATACTTACTACTTTCCATCTTTATTCCTCTCATTTTCCCCTACCTTAGTTTGGGCATTGGGATTTGCCACACTAGTAAGGGTTGTACCTTTCCTTGTGGGAAGAAGGGGATAAAGGCCCAAGGGGTAAAAGTAGCTGGAAAGAGTTAAAATACAAGATAAAACCTTTCATATTCTTCACCCAAGGATTCCCAAGAAAGAAGTAAAATGCTTCTCAGTAAGAAAAGGGAACCCACAAGATAATAAACATTCAAGGTATTAGTTGGTGGATGGGAGGTCTCATCATGAGCCGACCTATTATGACCATGGGCATGTAGAGGTATGACACTACCATCTATCTAGTCACCGAGCCAAGGTAGTGTCTCTTGGTGGCATAGACAAGAGAAAGGGGGTCTCATCATGAGCCAACCTTCTCATCTGCGTGAAATTCTTGTGGGTAATGTTGTCACCTCTGGTCACCAAGCTAGGACAGTTTCCCTCAACTCTGCCCTTGAAGCATAAATGAAAAAGATAAAATACATAAGAATAAAATGCATTGAATGGGATAGGAAAGAATGGAATCTATGACAAGGGGCAACTCGCCCTCTACAAAGGCACCCACAGGTGAGACCTACATTTCCATGTTATCATTGCACCCTATGCCCAAACACTTCCCCATGTCACCTCACACACACTTACATGACCTATATTGTCTCTCACCTGGGAAACACCCCAAACTTAAGGAGGATTATCCCAATAGGACATCCAGAGACCTTCTCCAAACCTGACTTGTTAAATT
>JASDQU010013235.1:157624-178787 GCA_032191745.1 Picea mariana
CCTACATTTCCATGTTATCATTGCACCCTATGCCCAAACACTTCCCCATGTCACCTCACACACACTTACATGACCTATATTGTCTCTCACCTGGGAAACACCCCAAACTTAAGGAGGATTATCCCAATAGGACATCCAGAGACCTTCTCCAAACCTGACTTGTTAAATTGCATAAATTCTTTGAGAATTTGTTTGGATAAAGGGGGGTTTGATGCACATATTTGGGTAATTTTATTATTTGATGTGATTGAAATTGCTATGATCCCTGTGACTTATGAAACCTTGGAGGGCGTACTTGTTGTTGTTGCAGGACCTTTCCCGGTGGACAGGTACATATGGGGGAATGATTAGCTCGGACCTCCATTGGGCTGAAATCCCACAGATGAACATTATGACCCCAACTAGGGGCTGAGAGAAACCAAAGACTTTCACCAGGAAGAAATAAGGGTGTTGCATCAGGGACACTCCAACAGACCTAGACCTAGGAGGAGTTTGTCTTTCCACCTGGACGTTGACCTTTGGGAGCCCATGATGTCATCTTTGTGACCTAGACATCATCCACGGTGAGGGTTTTCATTTATGAGGGTAGTTGTGTGCTAGTTGGAACGTCGGGTAGCATTCAAGGCCTTTGGAGGCCAAAATTTTTGCATGCGTGGCCTAACGTTCTACCCTAGGGGCTCAACATCACCCTAGAAAGGCATGACGTCACCCTTGGAGCTGATTTTAGGGTTTAATTACCTCCATTTATCTAAAAAACTAGATTTTCAATGTAATTTTCCATGTCGGCCTTTTTATGACCTAATTTAATTAAAGGTCATTGATACTGTATAAATAGAGAGAAAATACTCTCATTTTTTCATCATCACTCATCACACAAGTAGTGTGTTCTGAAATTTGCACCAATTTTAGGGGTTATTGGCTGAAATTCTAGGTGCACTTTCTCTTGGAGACTAAATTTTGAAACTTGGATCATTTCTTGGTGAAGTTACTTGGCATTCTAGGGTTTTATGTCTTGATTATTCTTGATGAAGTAAGTAAATCTGCAATTCTTCATTTTATTTGAATGGTTTTTGGTAAATTTGCTTATTCATGCTAAATATTATGAAATTGCTTGCTTGACAAACCCTAGGAGTAAAGGACTTAAATTGCTACTTCTTTACTCTTCATTTGATAGACTTTTCTAAGGATACCTTGATCTAGGTGACCCTCTAGAGCCCTAAAATATTAGTGCTTTACCGGTTATTACCTAGTCAATTCTTGCTTCTAATATCTTTTAATAGTCTAAGAACCGAAGGTTTGCTAGAGCCTAAAATTGCTTACACTCTAGCAAAATCATCTTTAGGGTTTGGATGTTTGAGGCCTTGAAGAGCCAACACCTCTTCCATCTATCTCTTCTCCTTAGGAAATTAGGATCATTGTGTCATGTATTATAAGATAAAACCATCACTTATAGATTTCATTACCCCATAAAGGCACTAGTCTACCCATTATAAGTGATTGATTGATCAAACAAATTTCAAACTATCTTCCTTGAAACATTTACTAACATATGCTAACCTCAAACTACACTAACTCCTTAGTTAACTTGATGTTGCTGAAAATATTTTCTACAACCATACTAACATACATTGATTGGACACATTTTCCTACATAACTTGCACTTAACTCATTCAAAATTCAATTGTGACAACTGCTAGTCAATATACTAGATAAGTGTTAACTTTGTATGGTGTTTTCTTGCACTTTTGACCATCAAAATTTGTTGTTGTTGCAAAAGATTGCTACAGCCATCTAACTGCACAAAATTCCCTACAAAAGTGACTTATTATGCTAGCTAGACATTTCCAAACTTGCTTGTGACAAACTTTTATCATTCTGCTAAGTCAAAGCTATTTCTTCTTGTCATTTTCAAGCATTTTCAAGGAATAACTCTTGAGGTTGTTATAAAATACTAATTGTTGTTATAATATATTGCATTGCTGAAAATTCATATCAGATAGCTTACTCGAATGTTTATGGTATTAAGAAGCACTGACATCATATCTTTGTACTTGCAAGTTGCTATATTTTCTTGTTGTCTTGTTCTGGGCAGGTACACTTCATTTTACCATTTACTTCATCCCTTAAAGACCATAAGAACCTTCTGACTTGAGTGACCAGTGAGAGGGGGATTTTCTTGCATCCTTTCCTTAGTTATCATCCCTTTATTTCACTGGGGACTTCTCCCTTGGGGTACTTTCACATACTCCTAAAGAGAAAGGGGTTTCATGTAAAGTGACAGTGATAGATCACCCCTGTGACGCAAATCTTGCATCCACTTGCCTTGGGCCTTGGGAAAGTACAGATTGTGCAATAATTGGTCTCTTTCTAGGTTGGAAATCCTATTCATCATCAATTCTTGGGTTTTTACCATGCCATGTACAGTCAATTAAATCTTTTCCAAGATAGCACCAATATCTGAGGTAGCCTCAACATTGTGAACTACTTTAGGTTTAGCATCCATCTTAACTCTTAGGGCGGAAAAGGGTTCTATCTTGGATGATGATAGGTTATTTTCAATCTTCAGAGCCATCTCATGGGATTCTTGAATTGTTTTAGGATCTTTGTCCTTGATGAGGAAACCCATTTGTCCTAAAAAGTCCTTGGTGTAAAGAAAAAGAAGAAATTTTTTTGAAGGGTGGTGGCTTTTTGGGATATGTTGTACTAGCCTCTCAAATTTATCATGGAATTCCCTAGTAGTTTCATTCTTAGATTTTATGATATTATTAAGTCTTGTCAGTAACATGTTGGGGTCTTCTTGGACACTCCATATTTTGAGGAAGACTTCTTCTAATTGATCCATAGATGTGATACTAGCATCAGGGAGACCGTTATACCATCTTCTGGTGCCATCATAAAGAGTGGAAGAGAACAACTTCAATGCCAATTCTTCAGCATCATCATTGATGGAATGAAGTTGTAAAAAGGTCCAGAAATTACTCATGTGGTATTCAACGCTAAATACATGATTACCAGTGAACTTAGGCAACCATTTTGCATACTTAGGGGGAATTTGTCAAGTGTATCCTGGAATTCCTATCATGTCTAATGGATTAAAAATTTTGGATGCCCATTGCTTTTGGTTATTAGTTTGATTTTGAATCTAGGTCCGAGTTTCAACGTTAGACATTGTGTTTAAATGAATATTACCTCCAAACAATGATTTTATTGTAGGAGAGTTTCGGGGAGGTCTTCTTCTGTAAGATTTGGGAGGATTGGTGTATCTCCCTCAACTTTTTGGAGTTGCCAGATAATATTTTCAAGATCACCAAAGGGAGTGAGGGAATCACCCTTAGTGGAGTCAGAAGGTAAGATTTATAGAATTATTTCTTTGGATAAAGGCTTACCGAAAAAGTGTTGTTCGAGGAAAATTGACTCGATGTCCCTAGAAACGACGCTAAATTTTTTATCACACAATCTGTACTTTCCCAAATCCTGAAGGAAAGTAGGTTGAGATTGGCATAACATGAGGGTAATCATGTCACTGTCACCCCAATAGGATACCCTTTTCTTTTTAGGAGGAATATGACTCTACTCCAAGGGAGACATCTTGGGACCTAGTGTGTTGATGAAGGAGGATAAGACAAGGTAATACCACCCCTCTCTCTAGGTCACTCAAATGAATGAAGTCACCTGTTACGTTTATGCTAAAGGGGTCAAGCATAAATAAGGTGAATTATACCCACCCTTTACCAAATAAACAACAAACGTTGTATAATAACCAATGATATCAATGCTTTCAATCAGTGACTTAAAAAAAAATTATGCTACCAAACAATTTTATGCATGAAAAAAAAGATAAATGTATAGAAACAACAATATATATATCCATAAATTTCAACTTATGATGACAAATAATGAGATATAAGGACTTTTCAATGATAGTACCTTTTCCACTTACAATTTATAGATCAATACAAGTCAAGTAATGACTTTAAGGGGTTTTCAAATGTACTTATAACAATAGAAAATTAACAGTTATGACAACAGCAAATAGATTTTAGAAATGTACTTTTGTAAGGCAGTTAAACACACTCCTTTAGCATCTATTGATAATAATCCTCCTAGTACAAATTCTAGATATTTATCAACCAACTAATGAGTTTTAACAAGCTATCCCAAATAACTATAACAACAACAAAACAAGAGTGATGACAGATGCAAGAAACCTTTAGAAATGTGCTTTGTAAAAAGAAATTTATGCACAATTTAACTCTAGTTGATATTACTTTTATTCATGCACTTTTCTAGGTTGATTTAGTTAGTTTGTAAACTAAAATGGGATTCTATATAATGGTTGTAGTAGTGTTAGTTAGTAATTTAAAACTAGGTTAATAAGGTAGGCTAAGTTAGTAGAATAGCAAGTGAAGTTTGAGTGTAGGTTGTTAGTTTTTTCAATAAGTGAGAAGAGAGGATAAATGTCTTTTAGGGGTAAATGGAGTCAAGGTTGGAGTCTCTCTCTAGGGATGGTAAAAAATGATAATGCACACAATTCAAGAGGGGAAAATACCTAGGAGGAATATAACCTTAAGTCTTCCTAGGCTTCTTGACCTTAAGAAGAGAGGAAGCTAGGGTGTAGGAACTTCTAGCCCCTAGCACCTCCTTCTTCTTGAAGATTTTTTGGATGAAAATTAAATTAGTCACAATAGCTAGATGAAGACCTCAAGGGAGATATCACTTTAGGGACCTATGGTTTCACTAGTTATTAGATCAATTCTATGAATCTTGGAAAATAAAAAAAATAAGAAAGTAGCACCTTAAGTTTCTTACTTCAAGCATTTAATTAAAACATGCAATTTCATAATATTGCATGAGAAATAAAACCATTACCATAACCATTAATAATGACAAAGTAAAAATCTACTTACTTGCACCAAGAATAATCATGTAAAACCATGCAATATTTCCACAAACCTTCATAAGATTTGTCCAAGTGCCAAAATAAGCCTTAAAAGAGAGATGCGCCTTCCTTGTTTCATCCAATAACCCCAATAGGGAACACATTTCAGACCGCCTTATATCAATGAGAAGTTGATCTAGATGGATATCGGTGGGCACCCACCGTTTCCAACTGGCTCAAAACAGTTTTCTGGCAATTTTGGCAATTTACTATTTTTAGCAGTTTTTCGGGTCCTGAACTTCCGAAGCCGTTTTGAGGCCCTAGACGACATTTTTTTGGGTATGTTGCGGTAGAAAAATTTCATCATGATATTTTGTTCAAATGTTGTATTCCTCAGATAGATATTACCAACGGGATATCATACGCCTAAAACAGAGATCATATGCAAACGTTACGACCCTGGGAAGTTGATGCACTAACTTACCCAAACGAGGCCCACATGACTTTTGAGGCTTCATTTCCTAGGGTTAGGTTTTTGGATGTATAGGACTTTTGGAGTTACTGTTTATTGTATAAAGTCCCTCAAAGCCTCATTGTAATCATCTTCTTGTGAATGAGCACAGTCGTCACATCTCTTCTCAGAGATAAGTCGCCACCATTATAGCGAGTCTTTCACTCTGTATTTTTACAGTCTCTGTACATTTCTTTGATTAATAGAAATCGTGTATTACTGTATATCTGTGTTTATGGTTGCATCTCTGATACATTTCTATTATATTCATAGAATATCTAGGATATCTCTATGCATTTATTTATTATATCTTCATTCTCATTTCGTGCCAAAAATAATCCGGATCAGTGGTATCAGAGCAGGCTTCTCTTGATCGTTTCTCAGTGCATGTCCTCGACGAGGTCCGAGTATAGAAATTTGGGTCTTGAACTTGTCTCTCTTGAATACAATCACTCTCTCACACCCAAGAAACCCTCAATGGCGAAAGAAAATAAAAAGGACGGAGCAGGCGATCCTATCAGTCTGTTGCTTGAGCAAGCTCTCATGCGACAGAGGGACGAAATGATGGAGAATTTTTCTCACATCCTTCAACGCCTGCCGATAGAAATAGGTGCATCTTCATCAAGAAGCCACTTTGGAGGCACCTCACCTTTCAAGGTACAGGTTAATTTTGATATTCCTGTATTTGAAGGAAAGATAGATGTAGAAGCCCTAGACAAATGGTTAGATCTGCTAGAAGGTTATTTCTTTGTTCACAATTTTTATGATAAAGAAAAGATCACCTTTGCACTCCTTAAAGCTCTCCCCCATGTCAAACATTGGTGGGAAACTTATTGGGAGCATATTTCCACAGAGGAGTCTGAAATATATGGGGCCGATCCCACTTGGGATTTTTTTGTGAATATGGTAAAGGAACAATATTACCCTGTTGACAACTATGAGGACCAGTGCATGAGATGGAACACACTGCAGCAAGAGAGGGGCCAAGCAGTTCCGGAGTTCACCAATACCTTCCATACCTTGCGCACCAAGCTAGGTATCAAAGACTCTGAATGACATTTGGTCTGAAATACCATGGGGCTCTACACAGATACATCCAAACTGAAATAGATTTTCTAGACATCTCATCACTCAGTGCTACCTATCGATATGTTGTTAAAATCGAGCAGAAATTTAAGCACCAAAACAAACGGGAGTTCGGGTCTACAAATACACAACAACCAAAGTATGACAAAGACAACCCTAAAAAATAGTCTCTTGAAAACTAGTCCAAGACACAGGAAAAGAAGGGTCACGGGAAGACAAAGAAGGACATTGGAAAATGGTGCGATTTCCACAAAATCCCCTGGCACAACATTGATGAATGTCACTCAAAATAGTCATTGGTGGTCGAGATCAAAGACAAGGAGCCGAACCCTAATTCAAAATCTGATTCTGAAAATGCTAGTAAAGGACAGATCATTGACGCAGAGCCCACTGTTATTGTCACAACTGCAGCAATTCAACCAGAAGAACCAACAGATCCTGGAGAGGGGGAGCGCTTGTTTCATTCACAGATGTGGGTGAAGGGGACCCCGTTGCATTTTATTGTTAATAGAGGAAGCCATAAGAACCTCATCTCAGTAGAGGTTGTCAAACAGTTGGGATTGTCAAAAACACCACACCCGAAGCCATACAACATCGGGTGGCTTCGCCAAGGACGAGATCTTCTGGAAACCTCAATCTGCTGTGTAGGAGGCTTTGTTTCTTTCTCAGAGAAAGTAGCCAGTTCTGCTAAGTGATATCTTATCTAATGGGTAACCATATGGATGTGTATTGTTGTCACCTACCACGGTTCTATTGGTCATTGCAATTGTTTTGATAGCCATAGTCCTATTTTGCAAGTCAAATTCTCTGAGATAACCGATCACTAAATCCATAGTCAGATACATAAAGCATTGCCATTGTAGCCAACTGCTTCTCCAGTGCTTGTTTGCTCCCAGATTTTGATCATAATAGAAGAATAAAAGGTGCATATACCAATTCTTTTTTCACTTCGTCCAGGGCCTTCGTTGCTTCATCACCAAGAACTTAGGGACTGATGGGTATCCCTGTCAGATGTGTTTCATGACAAACCTCCAATGAAACAACACTATTTTGGATCATGGTGCAAACTCTTAAAGAAAATATTAAGCTGAAGTGAACAAACTTGATTTATGACTGGCAGTTAGATCCGATCTCAAAACTCAGTTAGTAAGCTTATTGCTTTCTTCTGCTTGGACCTCCACTAATTCAATTGTCTTTAGTGCAATAACAAGTATAATATAGAATTTTTATCTTAGGGAACCAGATCATCACTAGTGATTGCTCTTAAATAAGATTTCCACTTCTTTGCATGTTCGAAAATGCCCTGAATGAGTTCTACCTCCTGGATTCTACATGGAGGAAGGCATTTTGACTCATTTAAGAGTTCTACAAAAACGCGAATAGTAGGGTGATTTTTTTGTGAAACCATTCTGCAGGCATCAGTAGTAGCTAATGATCCACTTCTTACAGTAGTATAAAATAGGCACACAACATGTCTATTTGTCCATGTCTGAGATTGCATAATCCCAAAACATGAAGGGTGATACCCGTCCTTGCATTCTTCACAGTGAATTAGATTTTTTTTAAATTTTCTCTTGATTTCCCATTACAGACACAACATTCCTCTGTGTCCCTAAGTGCAATTGACATTTGGAACTTCTGTAGAGCTCTCTCCAAAGAATTGTTTATCTGCACAAGAAAATCTTGCAACTGTAGTGTAGATGTACAAAAACAACCACTGACGGACTTGCAATGCAAAATCCAACTGCTAATATCAGCTATTTTCGAAGCAAGCATTACCAACATGTCATCCTCCAACGAGAATGTGGAGAGAGCTACCACGACATCTTCCACCAAAAATGCCATGTCTTCAAGCTTTGGTATAAGCTCAACCATTGCTCTTCTCTCTTCATGGGAATAATTGCACTGAACAAGCTTCTCATAATCTGAAATATTTGCAAAGAGATCATCTGGATCAACAGGAATAGCATCCTTACAAGGTCTGGAGAATTTCCATGCACATTGTTCCCAAACATGACCAATCCACCTGCTAAGAAGTCAAAAACCTTCAACAATGATATCATACATATTTCCCTTGACTTCCTTGCTCCGCTCGGCATCAATTATTGGTTCAGAATTTGAAAGCAGAAACTGGTTCGCAATGAAAAATCATCATGTTCTGAATGGATAACCCCAATATGATTGAAAATGAAGTAATGTCATTGTTCTTTCCTTTAAAAAACAATGTATTCTGCTCACATCGATGTATATAGACTTGGGCATACTTTCTCATAAGGAATTCTAGTGTTGGACGGGAAAAATTGAAACATGCAGCCATTGCAAGCGCATCACCATGTTTTAGATAGTGGACAATTATCGAGCTCTATCATCCAAACCCTGCAAATTTTCTTTGATATCTGGAGCATTCAATCTTTTGTTGACAAATTTGCAAAACCTTGCAGCTTGATTTGTGGCTTAATTTATGGATTGACTCATGGAATTGATTTTTTATGTTGACTGGTACCTGATCACCCTGATATAATGCTTCTATTTCAATGTCGTGGCCTAAATTCATAACAACACTTGTAGATATGGTTGACTACGACCTTGCTACGCCTTGACACATACAAACTCACGTGACACCTGTATCATCAACACAACTATAGATATGTCTTTGTTGCTAGCGCTTGGTTAATAACAATTCTTCTTATTCGGCACAAAAACTGAACACCTGTAATCTCAAATTTGTCAACTCGACACTTGAAACCTTTGATCCCCTATAGCTTGGCACTTGCACTTGGTTCGTTTGTCGACTCATGGCTTGAACCTATTGATTTGTAGTTTGACTATGATTTGGGGCTGTGTATGAGAATCGGCCTATGGCCCTTTCCAATCTTTTGGTAAAAGCTATAAAAATCATAAGCTAGGTTATTCTTAGGAATATGATTAGAGATTGACACTTATGCACATGCATACTTTTTGGTATTTTTACAAAAATGTATATTTTGTTAGAAAATAATAAAACCATAAGAGCTAGGGTTATAAGCTAAGTAACATTTATTGTATCTTTTGGTATGCAAGTTAGAAGATAACCTTGGACAAAGCCATCAACATGAGCTTAATGAAGGGTTTGGAAGTTATGACACTGTCCAAAAGACTTAAGAAAATGACAAGTCAAAAAGAGAGTAATGAGGACACTCTAAAAAATACCAGTTCATTTTCTATCGCTAACAACTAGCTCCAACTGGGATGGAGACCTCCCTGCGAGGTTTCCAAGAACCTAGTAGTTCCAGTCACCTTTTAGCATTGGGCATGGAGTCATCTGGCTGCCTTTGGTCATTGGGCATGGAGTCATCTGGCTGCCTTTGGCATTGGGCATGGAGTCATCTGACCTGTGCAATTATTCTTTTGCAAACCTGTACCTTGCATGAAACCTTCTTCTTATTCATGAAATCAACAACTGAAAAAGATCTAACTGTTCGTATGGCAAGCTTATTCCTCTTCCTACCCCTACACTAACCAATTGTACTGCCTCTTATCAAGTGAAGTGATACCTCCAATGAAGCCATGTAAGGAACTGATTTACTCACATCATGCTATATTTTAACTCGAAAAACAATGGAAGCCATATCATGCAGAAAAGAAGTTTGAACAAATGATAAAGACAATCTTCTTCTGACAAGAATACTTTAACACATTTACTGCTCATAGATTCCAAATAGTTAGCAACATGGTCATCAAATTCACAAAGAAATACCTCTTTGAACTACTGCTCCAACTGAAAATTGAAATGATGTTGATTGCCTTCAATGTTAAATATGGGTTGCTCAACCTCGGTCAAAGAAATATGCATGATGCGCTGCTGATCTAAACCTTTCTGCTCGTCATTTTCCTCTTCATGTATGCTGCAATTTTCATGATGTTCTAGCTGAAGTTTAGACAGTCTTTGCAAATCTGGGAACTCTAAGCTACCCTCATTATCCTCCTCTGCATGTGTGCTACAATTCCCCTGTGTCTGCAAATCAAAAAACTGAAAGTTATCCTTACTATTTATTGCAATCTGCTCAACATCTTAAGAGTTTTCAAAGGAGACAATTTGTTCTTTATGACAACATTTCTGATCATCTCTTTGCTCATCATATTCATCCTTCTCATCTGACATTGATATGTAAGGTATATGAGGAGAAATATAATCCTCTTATTGTCCTTCTGGGAGAATAGATGTTCTCTGAAAATCTTTTTCTTCGTAGTTACTACCACTTCTCTTGATCTGCAAATCTGAAAATTGTGGGCTAGCTTTACTTATTTCAATGGATATCTGACCAAAAGAAAGCTGATCATTTCCATGTGTATCTAGAGAACATTCAACTCATTTATAATCTTTTTCTAGTTTATGTTGATGTGAAAGCACATCATCATGAAGATCATTAGAGATATGATGTAGATGATGAGGGAGATATTCTTGTCTATTTATATTTTCAACCTGAGAATGCAATTCATATTCTTGACAACAATTATTGAATGCAAACTAATCTAAATAAAACCTTTTTCAATGCTTAGTGAATGCTCTGTGAAAATCATTCAATGATGAAATGTTGGAAGGAGGTAAATAAAAATACCACTGGCGTGCATCACCATACAATGAAAACATGAACACATTCATACGAACATCTTCATGCTGTAGATCTAATAGATCCATGCATTCATGAAACTTGAGGAGGTGTTCTACAGGATTGTCTTCTTTGCTCTCTTTGAAGCTAGGCAGAAAATCTCCCCATTCCGATATATTAGGTATTGGATGTGAGAAACCAGGAACTGAAGAAAAATTGAGAGGTGAAAACCTCCGAGCCAAAAGAGGAGAAAACGATTTTGACATCTAAATGTTGTGGAGTTGCCACTGAATCCGTCCTTCATGGAGTCGTCATATAGATGATTACAACCGAATATATGTCCAAACTTTCTCTATCATCAAAGCTGGATCTTGTCGTCTCCGAAGGAAGCTGAGCTTCGATCTCCTCTTCCCGACAATGGCGCCAATTTGTTATCACTCCAGGAAACTCTCCTAGGTTGTAAGTCAGAGATGCCTGGTAACTTCATCTTTTTGGAAACTATTTTCTCAATAATAGGTGTGGGTTTGGATCAAGTTGGATGACTGAATCACTCCTCACTCAAAACATGCATGAACACATTTAGATGGACAAGGCTTTCAACCACAAATGTTCAGAGAGTTTACGAGTAAATGGATGTGTGGAGAAATAACTATTATGCCAGTAGAATCATATATAAAGCATATATAAATGGTCAATTACAATAATCACATAAATACTTGCAAAGTTTAACTTATGAATGCAATGATAAGATGACAGTTATCGGGCATAGATAAGCATAACAACATGAATATAATATCTAGGTGCAAGTACAGAATAGGTAAGAAGATGAAATCTGAACAAGTTATGGCGAAAGAAGCTTCCATTACTTAATATGAAAATGAGAAGCTTGAGTACAAAATCTGAAAGAGTCTCCAAAGTTGAACACTGTGTTCCTCTTCTGTTTTCAACTTTATATCTTTTACAACACAATATCTAGATCCTGAATTAATGGATCAGATATGCCTAAAATAGAAAGTCAAAACTAACTTGCAAAAGATAAGGAATGATCCTAAAAATGAGGTCAATCCCACATTCCATGGTTTTCATATCTTGTAGAGTCCTTGTGCAATGCAGAATAGCCTTCCAAGGCTGATTGATGACTCTTCCAAGAGATAAAATTCGAATTTGCTGAGTTGTGCAAAAAATCTTAATTTGTTGCCACCAAAATAGGTACCAAAACCAACTTGGCTACATTTTGTAATCCTTATACACTAAAAACAGGTCTTGAATCTGACTATATAATTCATCATCTATCCATTACAAGTGTTTTCAAATGATTTGGATCAATAAAACCTCGATCTGTGCAAAATTCATCTTTATTTTTCCAGTTACAGGTTTCAGTGGTTAACACAGAGGAATTCTGGGTGTATTAACTACTAAAAGCTCTGCTTTCGGTGGTTAATGAATAGTCGTCCTATTCGCCTAAACCACCAAAAACTTAGCTTTGTCCAAAACTTCAAAATTTGCAAAAATGATTATCTTGATGCTTTGTTGAGTGTTCATGGTCTTTTTGATGATGCTCCTCTTCCTTTTACAGGGCTGGAAACCTCAAGCTGCTGTGTAGGAGGCTTTGTTTCTTTCTCGGAGAAAGTAGGCAGTTCTGCTGAGTGATATCTTATCTAATGGGTAACCATATGGTTGTGTATTGTTGTCACCTATCACGGTTCTATTGGTCATTGCAATTGTTTTAATAGCCATAGTCCTATTCTGTAAGTCGAATTCTCTAAGATAACTGATCACTACATCCATAGTCAGAGACATAAATCACTTCCATTGTAGTTGATTGCTTCTCCAGTGCTTGTTTGCTCCCAGATTTTGATCATAACAGAAGAAGAAAAGGCACATCTACCAATTCTTTTTTCACTTCATCTAGGGCCTCTGTTGCTTCAACACCAAGAACCTAGGGATTGATGGGTATCCCTGTCAAATGTGTTTCATGACAAACCTCCAACGAAACAACACTATTTTGGATCATGGTGCAAACTCTTGTAGAAAATCTTAATCTGAAGCGAACGAACTTGATTTATGACAGGAAGTTAGATCTGATCTCAAAACTCTGTTAGTAAGCTTATTGCTTTCTTCTTCTTGGACCTCCACCAATTAAATTGTCTTTAGTGCAATAACAAGTCTAATATAGAATTTTTATCTTGGGGAACCAGAGCATCACTAGTTATTGCTCTTAAATAATATTTCCATTTCTTTACATGTTTGACAATGCCCTGAATGATTTCTACCTCCTGGATCCTGCATGGAGGAAGGCATTTTGACTCATTTAAGAGTTCTACAAAAACGCCAATCGTAGGGTGATTTTTTTGTGAAACCATTCTACATGCATCAGCATTAGCTAATAATCCACTTCTTACAGCAGTACAAAATAGGCACACAGCATGTCTATTTGTCCATGCCTGATATTGCATAAGCCCAAAACATGAAGGGTGATACCCGTCCTTGCATTCTTCATAGTGAATTAGATTTTTTCAAAATTTTCTCTTGATTTCCCATTACAGACACAACAATCCTCTATGTCCCTAAGTGAAATTGACATTTGGACCTTCTGCAGAGCTCTCTCTAAAGAATTGTTTATATGGACAAGAAAATCTCGCAACTGTAGTGCAGATGTACCAAAATAACCAATGACGAACTTGCAATGCAAAATCCACCTGCTGATATCAACTATTTTCGAAGCAAGCATTACCAACATGTCATCCTCCAACGAGAATGTGGAGAGAGCTGCCACAGAATCTTCCACTGGAAATGCCATGTCTTCAAGCTCTAGTGTAATCTCAACCATTGCTCTTCTCTCTTCATGGGAATAATTGCACCGAACAAGCTTCTCATAATCTGAAATATTTGCAGAGAGATTATCTGGATCAAGAGGAACAACATCCTTACAAGTTTTGGATAATTTCCATGCACATTGTTCCCAAACACGACCAATCCACCTGCTGAGAAGTTGAAAACCTTCAACAACGATATCATACATATTTCCCTTGACTTCCTTGCTCCGCTCGACATCAATTATTGGTTCAAACTTTGAAAGTAGAAGCTAGTTCGCAATGCAAAATCATTATGTTCTGAACGAATAACCCTAATATGATTGAAAATGGAGTAATGTCGTTGTTCTTTTCTTTAAAACATAATGTTTGTTGCTCACATCGATGTATATAGACTTGGGCATATTTTCTTATAAGGAATTCTAGTGTTGGACAGGAAAAACTGAAACATGCAGCCATTGCAAGCGCATCACCATGTTTTAGATAGTGGACAATTATCGAGCTCTATCATCTAGCCCTGCAAATTTTCTTTGATATATGGAGCATTCAATCTTTTGTTGACAAATTTTCAAAACCCTGCAGCTTGATTCTTGGCTTAATTTATGGATTCACTCATGGAATTAATTTTGTATGTCGACTGGTACCTGATCACCCTGATATAATGCTTATATTTCAATGTCGTGGCCTGAATTCATAACAACACTTGTAGATATGGTTGACTACGATCTTGCTACGCCTTGACACATAGAAACTCACGTGACACCTGTATCATCAACACAATTGTAGATATGTCTCTGTTGCTAGCGCTTGGTTAATAATAGTTCTTCTTATTCGGCAAAAAAATTGAACACCTGTAATCTCAAATTTGTCAACTCAACACTTGAAACCTTTGATCCCCTATAGCTTGGCACTTACACTTGGCTGGTGTGTCGACTCGTGGCTTGAACCTATTGATTTGTAGCTTGACTATGATTTGGGGTTGTGTATGAGAATTGGCCTGTGGGCCTTTCCAATCTTTTGGTTAAAGCTATAAAATCATAAGCTAGGTTATGCTTAGGAATATGATTAGAGATTGACACTTATGCACACGTATGATTTTTGGTATATTTACAAAAATGTATATTTTGTTAGAAAATAATAAAACCATAAGAGATAGGGTTATAAGCTAAGTAACATTTATTGTATCTTTTGGTATGCAGGTCAGAAGATAACCTTGGACAAAGACATCAATAGGATCTTAATGAAGGGTTTGGAAGTTATGACACTGTCCAAAAGACTTAAGAAAATGACAATTCAAAAAGAGTGTAATGAGGACACTCTAAAAAATACCAGTTCATTTTTTATCGCTAACAACTGGCTTCAACTGGGATGGAGACATCCCTGCGAGGTTTCCAAGAACCTAGTAGTTCCAGTCACCTTTTAGCATTGGGCATGGAGTCATCTAGCTGCCTTTGTTCATTGGGCATGGAGTCATCTGGCTGCCTTTGGCATTGGGCATGGATTCATCTGACCTGTGCAACTGTTCTTCTGCAAACCTGTAACTTCCATGCAACCTCCTTCTTATTCATGAAATCAACAACTGAAAAAGATCTAACTTCTCGTATGGCGAGCTTATTCCTCTGCCTACCCCTACACTAACCAATTGTACTACCTCTTATCAAGTGAAGTGATACTTCCAATGAAGCCATGTAAGGAACTAATTTACTGACATCATGCTAGATCTTGACCCAAAAAACAATGGAAGCCATATCATGCAGAAAAGAAGTTTGAACAAATGATAAAGACAATCTTCTTCTGACAAGAATACTTTAACACATTTACTACTCATAGATTCCAAATAGTTAGCAACATGGTCATCAAATCCACAAAGAAATACCTATTTGAACTGCTGATCCAACTGAAAATTGAAATGATGTTGAATGCCCTCAATGTTAAATATGGGTTGCTCAACCTCGGTCAAAGAAATAGGCATGATGCACTGTTGATCTAAACCTTTCTGCTCGTCATCTTCCTCTTCATATATGCTGCAATTTTCCTAATGTTCTAGCTGAAGTTTAGACAGTCTTTGCAAATCTGGGAAATCTAAGTTTCCCTCATCATTCTCTTCTATATGTGTGTTGCAATTCCCCTGTGTCTGCAAATCAAAAAACTGAAAGTTGTCCTTACTATATGTTGCAATCTGCTCAACATCTTCAGAGTTTTCAAAGGAGGCAATTTGGTCTTTATGACAACATCTCTGATCATCTCTTTGCTCATCATATTCATCCTTCTCATATGACATTGAGATGTAAGGTATATGAGGAGAAATATAATCCTCTTGTTGTCCTTCTCGGAGATTAGATGTTCTCTGAAAATCTTGTTCTTCGTAGTTACTATCACTTCTCTTGATTTGAAAATCTGAAAATTGTGGGCTAGATTTACTTATTTCAATGGATATCTGACCAAAAGAAAGCTGATCATTTCCATGTGTATCTAGAGAACATTTAGCTCCTTTATAATCTGTTTCTAGTTTATGTTGATGTGAAATCACATCATCATGAAGATCATTAGAGATGTGATGTAGATGATGAGGGAGATATTCTTCTCTATTTATATTTTCAACCTGACAATGCAATTCATATTCTTGACAACAATTATTGAATGTAAACTTATCTGAATAAAACCTTTTGCAATGCTCAGTGAATGCTCTGTGAAAATCCTTCAATGATGAAATGCTGGAAGGAGGTAAAGAAAAATACCACTGATATGCATCACCATACAATGAAAACATGAACATCTTCATACGAACATCTCCATGTTGTAGATCTAATAGATCCATGCATTCATGAAACTTGAGGAGGTGTTTTGCAGGATTGTCTTCAATGCTCTCATTGAAGCTAGGCAGAAAATCTCCCCATTCTGACATATTAGGTATTGGATGTGGGAAACCAGGAACTGAAGAAAAATTGAGAGGTGAAAACCTCCGAGCCAAAAGAGCAGAAAACGCTTTTGACATCTGAATGTTGTGGAGTTGCCACTGAATCCATCCTTCATGGAGTCGCCAGATAGATGATTACAACCGAATATATGTCCAAACTTTCTCTATCATCAAAGTTGGATCTTGTCATCTCCCAAGGAAGTTGAGCTTTGATCTCCTCTCCCCGGCAATGACGCCAATTTGTTATCACTCCAGGAAACTCTCCTAGGCTCTAAGTCAGAGATGCCTGGTAACTTCATCTTTTTGGAAACTATTTTCTCAATAATAGGTGTGGGTTTGGATCAAGTTGGATGACTGAATCACTCCTCACTCAAAACATGCATGAACACATTTAGATGGACAAGTCTTTCAACCACAAATGTTCAGAGAGTTTACGAGTAAATGGATGTGTGGAGAAATAACTATTATACCAGCAGAATCATGTATAAAACATATATAAGTGGCCAATTACAATAATCACAAAAATACTTGCAAAGTTTAACTTATGAATGCAATGATAAGATGAAAGTTATCGGGCATAGATAAGCATAACAACATGAATATAATAACCAGGTGCAAGTACAGAATAGGTAAGAAGATGAAATATGAATAAGTTATGGCAAAAGAAGCTTGCATTACTTAATATGAAAATGAGAAGCTTGAGTACAAAATATGAAAGAGTCTCCAAAGTTGAACGCTGTGTTCCTCTTCTGTTTTCAGCTTTATAGCTTTTACAACACAATATCTAGATCCTGAATTAATGGATCAAATATGCCTAAAATAGAAAGTCAAAACTAACTTGCAAAAGATAAGGAATGATCCTCAAAATGAGGTCAATCCCACATTCCATGGTCTTCAGATCTTGTTGAGTCCTTGTGCAGTGAAAAATAGCCTTCCAAGCCTGATTGATGACTCTTCCAAGAGATAAAATTCGAATTTGCTGAGTTCTGCAACAAATCTTAATTTGTTGCCACCAAAATAGGTACCAAAACCAACTTGGCTACCTATTCTAATCCTTATACACCAAAAAAGAGTCTTGACTCAGACTGTATAATTCATCATCTATCCATTACGAGTGTTTTCAAATAATTTGGATCAGTAAAACCTCGATCTGTGCAAAATTCAGCTTTCTCTGTCCAGTTACAGGTTTCAGTGGTTAACATAGAGGAATTATTGGTGTATTAACTACTGAAAGCTCTGATTTCGGTGGTTAATTAATAGTCATCCTATTCACTTAAACCACCGAAAACTTAGCTTTGTCCAAAACTTCAAAATTTGCAAAAATGATTACCTTGATGCTTTGTTGAGTGTTCATGGTCTTTTTTATGATGCTCCTCTTCCTTTTACAGGGCTAGAAACCTCAATCTGTTGTGTAGGAGGCTTTGTTTCTTTCTCGGAGAAAGTAACTAGTTATGCTAAGTGATATCTTATCTGATGGGTAACCATATGGCTGTGCATTGTTGTCACCTATCACGGTTCTATTGGTCATTGCAATTGTTTTAATAGCCATAGTCCTATTCTGCAAGTTGAATTCTTTGAGATAATTGATCACTAAATCCATAGTCAAAGACATAAATAACTGCCATTGTAGCCGACTACTTCTCTAGTGCTTGTTTTCTCCCAGATTTTGATCATAATAGAAGAAGAAAAGACACATCTACCAATTATTTTTTCACTTCATCCAGGGCCTCCGTTGCTTCAGCACCAAGAACCTAGGGAATGATGGGTATCCCTGTCAGATGTGTTTCATGACAAACCTCCAACGAAACAACACTATTTTGGATCATGGTGCAAACACTTGTAGAAAATATTAAGTTGAAGCGAACGAACTTGATTTATGACTGGCAATTAGATCCGACCTCAAAACTCTGTTAGTAAGCTTATTGCTTTCTTATGCTTGGACATCCACCAATTCAATTGTCTTTAGTGCAATAACAAGTCTAATATAGAATTTTTATCTTGGGGAACCAAAGCTTCACTAGTGATTGCTCTTAAATAACATTTCCACTTCTTTGCACATTTGGCAATGCCCTGAATGAGTTCTACCTCCTGGATCCTGCATGGAGGAAGGCATTTTGACTCATTCAAGAGTTCTACGAAAACGCTAATAGTAGGTTGATCTTTTTTTGAAACCATTCTGCAAGCATCATCATTAGCTAATGATCCACTTCTTACAGCAGTACAAAATAGGCACACAACATGTCTATTTGTCCACGTCTGAGATTGCATAAGCCCAAAACATGAAGGGTGATACTCGTCCTTGCATTCTTCAAAGTGAATTAGATTTTTCAAAATTGTCTCTTGATTTCCCATTATAGACACAACAGTCCTCTGTGTCCCTAAGTGCAATTGACATTTGGACCTTCTGCAGAACTCTCTCCAAAGAATTGTTTATCTGGACAAGAAAATCTCACAACTGTAGTGCAGATGTACCAAAACAACCAATGACGGACTTGCAATGTAAAATCCAACTGTTAATATCAACTATTTTCGAAGCAAGCATTACCAACATGTCATCCTCTAACGAGAATGTGGAGAGAGCTTCCACAACATCTTCCACTGGAAATGCCATGTCTTCAAGCTCTGGTTGAAGCTAAACCATTGCTCTTCTCTCTTCATGGGAATAATTGCACCGAACAACTTTCTCATAATCTGAAATATTTGCAGAGAGATCATCTAGATCAAGAGGAACAGCATCCTTACAAGGTCTGGAGAATTTCCATGCACATTGTTCCCAAACACGACCAATCCACCTGCTGAGAAGTCAAAAACCTTCAACAACGATATCATACATATTTCCCTTGACTTCCTTGCTCCTCTCGGCATCAATTATTGGTTCAAACTTTGAAAGCAAAAGTTGGTTCACAATGCAAAATCATCATGTTCTAAACAGATAACCCCAATATGATTGAAAATGGAGTAATTTCGGTGTTCTTTTCTTTAAAACACAATGTCTGCTACTCACATCGATGTATATAGACTTGAGCATATTTTCTTATAAGCAATTCTAGTGCTGGACGGGAAAAACTGAAACATGCAGTCATTGCAAGCGCATCACCATGTTTTAGATAGTGGACAATTATCGAGCTCTATCATCCAGACCTTGCAAATTTTCTTTGATATCTGGAGTATTCAATCTTTTGTTGACAAATTTGCAAAACCCTGTAGCTTGATTCGTGGCTTAATTTATGGATTGATTCATGGAATTGATTTTGTATGTCGACTAGTACCTGATCACCCTGATATAACGCTTCTATTTCAATGTCGTGGCCTGAATTCATAACAACACTTGTAGATATGGTTGACTACGACCTTGCTATGCCTTGACACATACAAACTCACATGGCACCTATATCATCAGCACAACTGTAGATATGTCTCTGTTGCTAGCGCTTGGTTAATAACAGTTCTTCTTATTCGGCACAAAAACTGAACACCTGTAATCTCAAATTTGTTAACTCGATGCTTGAAACCTTTGATCCCCTGTAGCTTGGCACTTGCACTTGGCTGGTGTGTCGATTCATGGCTTGAACCTGTTGATTTGTAGCTTGACTATGATTTGGGGTTGTGTATGAGAATCGACTTGTGGGCCTTTCCAATCTTTTGGTAAAAGATACAAAAATCATAAGCTAGGTTACGCTTAGGAATATGATTAGAGATTGACACTTATGCACATGCATACTTTTTGGTATTTTTACAAAAATGTATATTTTGTTAGAAAATAATAAAACCATAAGAGCTAGGGTTATAAGCTAAGTAACATTTATTGTATCTTTTGGTATGCAGGTCAGAAGATAACCTTGGACAAATCCATCAACAGGACCTTAATGAAGGGTTTGGAAGTTATGACACTGTCCAAAAGACTTAAGAAAATGACAAGTCAAAAAGAGAGTAATGAGGACACTCTAAAAAATACCAGCTCATTTTTTATCGCTAACAGATGAAGGATGAATAGGCACTTTCGAGATTTATTCCATTTTCTTCACGAATCTTGTTGGAGCTTCTTTCACTATTTTCTCATATGATGAGATCAAAGCTTGAAAAGATGCGATGTCAAGAGGCGAAGGAGAGATTTGGGGTTCCCCCCCCACAGACAGATCCATGTCACACACACACTACTGATCTTGGGAATCCCTTTCAAGTATAAATACTTTGAGTTCAATATTAATTACATAAGCAATGAACTTGAGAAACAATATGAAATATAGAATATGTGCTTGCAACAATTTTAATGGTCATTGGACTTGTTTAGGATGAATCTAGTCATAGAAAATTGTGAATAATAATAGTTGAAATTATTTTAAGCTTATTGAAGAAGATTCATAGCAT
>JASDQU010013236.1:11670-40486 GCA_032191745.1 Picea mariana
TAATTGCCAATGAGATCAAACCATTCGACCCTACAGCCGTAGGGGTTGGAGAGGGGGAGATGCCAGTAATTGGATCCACGGCCGGTTTAGAAAGAGAAGGGATGACTAAATGGGTAAGAGGAGGGGGAAAACTTTTTTTAGGTGGTTGAACATCCATGGGAGCCAACAGAGGGGGAGAGGCCGAATTACAGTGGGGGGAAACAGCTCGAGAAGGGCTCAGGGATTCGCGCGACTGAATAGAGGGGGGTGGTTTCCTTCCCCGGGCTTGGTACTAGGCTGCTCCACGCCTTGGTCTGCCCCTGGGTCGTGGCATGAAGGGGGGGAGGGTTCTCACCAGAAATATCCAGAATGGAGGGTGTGCACCAGAGTGCTCCAAAACGCCAATGGAGGATTCACACCAGAGCTGTGGAGCAGAGCGGAGAATGGAATGAGCCCTGGGGAGGTCGCTTCAATAGAAATGAGCCAACGAAGTTGACAAGGGGGAAGATATCACGTCTGGCTGGAGCTGAGGTGACTGGGAGGGCTCGTCGTGCAACGCCATGAAGACTTGCAGGTTCTGAATTGTGTGAGCTGCATGGTTCGTGTGTGGGAGGAAAGGTGACGACGAATCATTTGCATGCCAGCGAGGGTGTGAGGGTGGACGTGACGTTAGACTACCACCTGTTTCCATGTGGCCCTAAACTGTGCTGCATCCATCATTTCATGTGGGCACCCCATTTGGAGTTCATAAAATTGATATTAGTGAAAACTTTGTTTTGTATTTGAAGGAGAGCAATTGAAATGGATAAATATTATTTTGATATCATAAATTTAGGTTGATAAACATATTTGGAAATAAACAAATAACAATATATTAGTATATATATTGTATTATGATTTATTTATGCACTATAATTGATAAGAATATATGTTTTTTTCTTAAAAAATTATAAGTTCATATTTAAAAGAAAAAGTTATATGTTCAAATTTAAAAAGAAATTTTTAATAGTCAAATCATGATATAGAAGAGATTTCTTATATATTTTTTTCTAAAAAATTATAAGTTCAAATTTAAAAGGAAAAGTCATATTTAAATTTAAAAACAAATCTTTAATAGTCAAATCATGATATAGAAGAGATTCCTTGTCCTACACATAAGGAAATCTTAAGTCTTATATCAATTTGATGAATAACTCGATTATAACTTTAAAAATTACATTAATATAACTATTACAATAAAAATAATAAAATATTAACAACAAAGAGTGGGTTATTTATATAAAGTTCACTTTGATTATAATTGTTAAAAATTCTTCACGGAGCTTATATCTTAGTGCTGATGAAGATATTATAAAATAAATCAATTCAAATAAATTGGTGCATTCGATTATCTTAACAAAGAGTCGGCATGTCTCAACACAACATTCACATCAATTAAACTACCTTGAACTATGGTTAATGGATGAGTTGGAGTTAATTTATGGTCATATATATTTTATTAATGTTGCAAGTCTCTTTCATTTCATTTCCAACCATGGTTTGGTTAATGAATGAGATGGAATCAATTTATGGTGATATATATCTTATTAATGTTCCATGGTGCAAGTCCTTTTCATTTCACTTAGTTTTGAATTAGTTATATATTTTAAAATTAAGAATTTTATTCTCCAAGTGTGAAGATAATTTTTTTTATAGTTTTTAAAAGTAATTAGTTTATAAAAAATAAAACATATCGAATTAGAATTTGAACTTATATAAACATTTCTTCTATCTAATCATTTAAATTGAATTCAATTGACTAGAACTAACAACATGTTTATATATGAATATAAATGAAATAATATTTCTTCTCTCTAATCATTTAAATTAAATTCAATTGAGTAGAATTTAAATTAAATTCAATTGACTAAAACTAATTACATGTTTATACATCAAAGTTAATATTTATTATAAGATTTTAGAAAAAAAAACTATCTAAATTATAATTCAAAATGTTATCAAAATAATACATTTTCGATTTTTATTTATTTATTTTTTAATCTCTTTTGAATAAAAATTTTGATGATAGATTTGGTTGTCAACATGATATTTTTATTTCCAATGAAAACAATGATCATACAAGCATTCACAAGTGATGCCATTGAAATGCCCAAAAATATCTATTACATTTCACAAAGTTTCTACATTTGAAATGATTTGCACATCCATAAATGTGACTATTTTCGTCCATGATTGAGACAATGATAATCTCTTTCATAACTTCCACAAGTTTGTCTCAAATGTTTTCTAAAAATGTTTGTCTCAAATGTTTTCATTTTTAGAGTTCACATTACTATTTGATTTTTTTTATTAAGGCGTTAATTATGACTAGATTGTGTCATATATAAAATAGTGAGACAAAACAAATATATGAAAAATATTATAATTTTTCATTTATTTAATATAAATTTCATAAATTATTAAATAATTTTGTGTTCAATAAAGAACTAATTACATTTTGTATTTGATATATTTGTAAAGTGATATTTTCTTTCTATTGATGTTCAATTAACCCATTAAGTGAGTATTAAATTATTGGAATTTTATTAATTTTGTTTTATAAAAAAGGTTTAACATTTATATGAAACTAAGAGTGTAGAATATATGAACAAATTCTAATAATGTGTGTAGATACACAAGATGAAATGTTCAAGCATAATGGAAGAGCGAGACCTCATGGATTACTCAGAGGAAGAACTCTTGAAGTCTTACTTTAGGTCAAGGGATGAGTTACTAGTCCATTTGCACGAGTCTAATGTTCCTAGATTATGACCAGTCTTGATGGAAATCAAAGAGAAAGGAAGCCTAAGACCTTCACTTCCCATAAACCCTAGTCTCTGTGCTACTTCTGTTAACAAGGTGGTTCTCTCTAAAGTTTTGACACCTCACAAACTTTATTTTTGAATAAATATTTGTTTGTGGAGGGTTCAAGGCTAAACGTCATATCAAACTTCAAGTCAACCTTAAGTCACAAAGTACAAAAACAACCTCACTATGGCATCGATAATGGTTTCAAGGGTCTTCAAGTAATAGGAGATCAGAAGAGTAAATTTTATGAGGGAACAAGGTAGTCTGGAGGAAACTTCATGCAATGTGAAGGGAGCCAAACCATCCAAACATATTCAATTGTTTGGTAGATTGCACCATCCTGACAACTTGGAGGTTGCAGGTCTCAATGGAACCTTGGATGAGAAAAGATTATTCTGTGTACAAATGAAGGAGAAGAATCTAGTTGGTAGGATTAGTTTCAATGGAGAATTAGGATTTGATAATCTCAATCTAAATGAGTTAATTGGAGGACCTCGGGAGTGAAGGGACTCTTAAAAAGGAAAAATTGGGGTTTAGGTTGTAAAAAAGAGAAAGAATTGTGTGCATGTTAAAATGCAAAAGGTGAAGTCGGTTATGGGTGAATACATCAATATGGAGGACATGTTGTTGTTGAGTGAAAAATAATTAACATGTTGTTTTTATGGTATGATTGTCTCTTAAAATTCTTTGTATCGATGGATCAAAAGGG
The DNA here is from genome assembly GCA_032191745.1 of Picea mariana. Taxonomy (NCBI): domain Eukaryota; kingdom Viridiplantae; phylum Streptophyta; class Pinopsida; order Pinales; family Pinaceae; genus Picea; species Picea mariana. Next base: position 15,206 of record JASDQU010013236.1, read on the forward strand.
TATGGAAGGGATGCTCAACTATATTCCATATTTCCATATGTTAACAAAAGAATGGTTAACATTTAGTTAGGGGATAATGTGAACATAATTTTGCAAGAAAAATGGTTTTGGGGTTCAATGTTTCTAGTCTTAGGAGGTGGACTTTGTTTTTTTATCGCAAACTAGAAAAAATACAACTTAACCAATCTAGGTAATATTACATGGGTTGCCTCTAGAATTATGGAATATATTTGTATTAGAATAAATTGGAAATAGCCTTGGAGAATTCATTGATTCAAAAGAGAATACTCCACCCAAAATTACCAAGACAATTTCTACTACAACGAAAACACCTTATAGCAAAGGTTTTTGTGGAGGTTTTTAGTGTTATACTATTAAGAAAAATTACCAAAAACACCTTTGCTAAAACCTCCATTATTAATAGCAAAGGTTTTAATGGATTTTCACTATAACTAAAATTTTTGGGCAACCAAAGGTAATATATGCACAAAGTGCATATTATATTGGTTTGACGCCCCATTGTGTATTTTATATAATGAATGCACATGTGCTTATTACATCTATAAAACAATTGGTGCATATATTACCTTGTGCACCATTATATCATGTGATGGTTATGATAACAATAATAACATTGGTAATGATACTCTTAAAGGGAATGGTGATATTGTTGTCGTTAGGAGCACCGATACCTTTATTACAGTTATTTGCATTGGTGCATAAGACTTCTTAAAATGTACAAGTGCATAAATATGTATGAACAACACCTTTGAGTTTAAATGATGACAATACATTGATATGTTTCAAAGTTGGATTTTTCCATGTTGCAGGTATGTAAATGCAACTTCTTGTGTTTTTTTTACAAAAAATTAGTTAATCATTAGAAAATCAAATATTTTTTGTAATAATATTGGTTTTTATATTTTAATTATCTCATTTGGATATAATCATTGCATTAATGCACAAACATACTAGTTGATTACACCTCTATTCATTGTAACAATGTAAATCATCCATACATTTAATCATCAACAAAACATTTTATGACACTAGACAATGCAACAGATTACTAAATCCATTTTATTTTATATGAATAAGAGACCATTTGTCATACAAAATGGGACAACATAAAGGTCTATGGTAATCAAAATGTCAATAAACAATTATTACATATTTTGGTTACATTTCTTTATCCAATTGGGACAATATGTCCACATTAAACAAAATGTTTGATTTTCACAAGCAAACATTCCAAAATATACAACTTGTAACATTCAATTTCGATGATTATTCGTTAATTGAACTACAATCATTACTCGAGTTGCTTGCATGCCTCATTTCTTCATCACTTGTGGGGGATATTGTACTTGAGTTATTTTGAATGTTTTGATGATTGACTTGATTTTGGGATCCCACCTCCTCGTGTTCTATCTACAAACATAGAATTAAACTATAATGAGTATATCTACATTTATGATATAATATACATGACTGCATAAATAAAAAAGAGTACCATAGCAGCAAGTGTTTCATAAACAATATGCACTCTTTTGAAGCCATGCTTCATGCTATCTCTCAAGATATCTTATGTTGGCTCCACTCCATACTTTGTTTCCTATGAGTTTTATATGCCATGCCAACTCATACATATAATTGAAGGCTTCTTGTTGTTCCATTAATTATAAAATAAGGAAAGTAAAACAACACATCTACTTACAAATTGTTCAATTAAATCTTAATACTCCAACATGTACTCACAACCCATACTTAATCCAATGCCAATCAAAAGTTCATATGGTTCTTCTTTGCATGTTAGCACTTGTTAGAAAACATCCATGGACAATGGTAAATTGATCAAAATATAAACTTCAAAACAAATATGAAATCTTAATTAGTAAGGAAAGTGCAAGTACTCACAAACTTTGTGATCAACCATTTCATTCTTGTTGTCCCATCTTATGTGCTAAATGGGTTCCATTTTGTTTTATATTCCGCAACAAAAAAAAATTTGAAAATTAGTATTTCATGTGATAATTAAACTCTCTATACATAAAAATCAATAAATCAATGATAACATGCATTTGATGCACATTGTTGTTTGGATATTTGGCTCCTCCTATGATGCAACTATGCTAATTTATTTGAATATCTCCTTGTGCACTTTTTTTGACATCTCTATTGACATGTTGAAGATATCACCTCATTCATCTTTTCAATTTTTATCAATCTTCCTTAAAAACAAAATCAAAATAAAAAAAATCAAGTATTATTTGTATGAAAATATAGCAAAAATATTAATTTAATAATTTTGGACTAGTATATGCATATTATAGAAAAATATGTTTAGCAATAATACTTTTAAAATTATTCTTTTTGTTATTGTATTTTTTTGTTATTGCAAGTTTCACAAGTGTCATTGACCATTGCTTTAGAAACACTTGTTGTAATTTATATATAACCTGATCTTGGAGTCATTATATTGACTTTTATACTGTAAGTGAAAATAATGTTTTTTTGTTCTTTCCCCTATATCCCTCATAGTTTTATAAAAGTCCCCCCCCTCTCATTAACTTCCAGCACCCTCATTGTCAGTCCCTGCACAACATTCAACAAATGCAAAATTAAATGTTTGAAACATGTTACGATTATTGTTAATAAGTATCCCAAACTGTGATGATCAATATTAATCTAGAAACATTTCCTAAGCAAGTATAGATGCCAAATATCCACAACATGCAATATAGCCATCATCTCCTTTTCATAAGTTGATTTTCCCAAGTGCCTCTCTCACATAGTTATTTAATGGTAAAAGCGAATCATCATCCCTCTTATATCAGTACTACTATGATGCCTTTACTTGAGGCATCACATTCAAAGACAAAGGTATTAGTGAAGTCAAGAAGAGTGAGTACTGGAGTTGTACACATAACATTCTTCAAGTCCTGGAAGGCCCGTTCTACAACATCAATCCAACTAAAATCATTTTTTTTAAGAAAGGCTATGAGGGGAGATGCAATATTACCACAATTCCTTACAAACTTTCTTTAATAACCAGTGAGACCAAGAAAACCTCCTATAATTTTAGGAGTTTTGGGGTGAGGCTATTCCTTCATCACTTCAATTTTCTTTGGATCCACACACACACCATCATGACTAATAATATGGCCCAAATATTCCACTTTAGAGACACCAAAGACACATTTTGACCTCTTGAGAAAGAGTTCATGATCAAATAGTAGTTGTAAGACTTGATCCTCATGGGTGACATGAGATTGACATGTTTCCCTGTAGATAAAGATGTCATAAAAAAAGGCAAGGACATAACAACATAGAAATGGTTGAAATATTTTGTTCATGAGACTCTATAAGGTGGAAGGTGCATTGGAAAGGACAAAAGGCATCACCAAGAACTTGTAATGGCCTTCATGAGTGAAACAAGTAGTTTTAGGAATATTTTCCTCCTTCATGCGAAGTTGGTGATATCCCAAGTGGAGATCGATTTTGGTGATCCAAATTTAGGAGCGGAACGAACCGATTAACATAATGAATACAATAAACACAGAGATAGGAAGAATAACACAAATATTCAGTGAACACCATCTTTTATTAAACAATGAAATATGCTGAAACTGTAAAACTGCAGAACTGAAACTTGCTCGAATGGTGGTAGGTATCTCGGAGAAGAGATGTGGCTGCTACGTGCATCCGTCTGAGCAGAAAATGGATTACAATGAGGCTCCATAGGCCCTTATCATATTATTCATGAATTCCAAAACCCTAGACGTCCAAAAACCTAACCCTAGAAGGTGAAACACCAAAAGTCATGTGGGCCCTATGGGTAATTTGGTGTAATTTGGTACCTTAAATTCCTAGGGTCATAACTTTTGCATACAACCTCCGTTTTAGGCACGTGATAGCCCATTGGAAAGGGTTTTTAGAGAGCTACACATTACACCATCAGACTCTAACTTCATATACAATCTGACTGTGGCGAGTCAAAAAAACAATGTTTAGGGCCCCAAAATAGCCTTGACGGTACAACAAGATGTGTTGACATGGAAACATACAAAATAAGCCAGTTGGATTAGGTAAGAGGCCACTCGTATCCACCTGGAGAATGTGTGAGGCTTCAGATAGCCCCAGAAGTGTAGAACTCACAATTATAAAGCAGTACATAAAGACGATCTGAACAAAAATGGACACGAGGAGCCAATTGGAATAGGTGGGTGGCCACCAATATCTACCTGGATCAATCCTACCCCCTTAGGAAGTAGTGGTCTCCATTGTGTTGAGTTCTCCTCTTAGGGGAGGAAAATTCTGCTCGATTTGGCCCCAGGTGAGCCACTTTCCTTGGTGTAGGAGTTTCCATGCCTTGACAACCCGATAAAGCTGGATCTGCTGTTGGTGAGTGCCCTTGACCTATGTGTCCACAATATGATCAGTGGATGCTTGTTACATGCAGTTAGGGTTGAGCTCTATTGGTGTCATCTATTCGACGATCTCAGAGGTGTCCGATAATGGTGCAAAATATGGCTGAAGGAGGTCCACATTGAATACTGGATGCAGACCAAGGAAGGGTGGAGTGTTGAGCTCAAAAGCATTACTACCCACAACCTTGGTGATAGTTTAAGGCCCATAGAGAAGGGGTCGAAGCTTTTGATGGGGCCCAGTGAGATGCTCCTTCTGCAAATGTAGCCATACTTTTTTGCCAACCTGAAACTGGTGTGGTACCCTATGTTTATCATGGCACTGCTTGTACTTAGCATTGGATTTCTGCAAAATATCCTGGACCTGTTGGTAGATGTGCTGAATCTGCTCAATGAATCCGGTGGCCTTGTCGATCACAGACTGATCAGGGGAAGAGTTTGTCTGTGCGGTGGCAAGAGGAATTACAACATCAATGGGTCTCAAGGGTTGGAATCCCAGACCCACATGAAATGGGCTATGGCGGGTAGAACTATGTAGAGCCCTATTGTAGCTGTGTTGGACATATGGGAGACTCTCGTCCCATGTATGGGGATGCTTAGAATTGTACATGCACAAGATGTGCACAATCATCCGATTGACGACCACGGTTTGGCCATCAATTTGGGGGTGGAAAGAAGTGGATTTTGTGAGATTGGTGTCCAACAGAGACCAGAGACTCGACCAAAAGGTGTTGAGGAACCTGTTGTCTTAGTCAGAGATGATGGTCTGTGGTATCCCAAAGTGAACCCAAACTCGTTCGAAGAAGTGCTTAGAAGTATCTGCCACTGTGACATTCTTATTACAGGCTGTGAGGATGGCCATCTTCGGAAACCGATCAATGACCACAAACACACAGTCATTTCCATGCTTGGTGGACGAAAAACCAAACATGTAATCCATGGAGATGGATTCCCAGGGCTTCTTGCGAATAGGAAGACGAGTGTATAAGCCTTGCTTCTTGATGGTCGGCTTGGAAATGGCGCAGACAGTGCAAGATATGATATATTTTTTGACGTCTTGTCGAAGTTTTGGCCAATAAAAATGTTTCTGAAGAATGACCACATTTTTCTATATACCAAAATGTCCTGCCACCTAACTGTAGTGGGCTTCCCAAATCAGCTTTGCATGCTCTCTTGCAGGAACAAAGAGATGGCCCAGGTAGCATAAGAGTCCATCCTGAATGTGAAAATCAGTGACAATGGCACCTGTACCCAAGAGATGATATGTGGTGGTGAAGTTCGGATCTTGCTAGTAAAGTTGGAGCCACTCTGATGTTTCATGTCCACAAGAATGGAGCACAGTGGTAAGTGCAACCACAGGAGGCTGACTAAGGCAGTCAGTGACATGATTGGAGAGACCAATATTATACTTGATGTTGAGACGGAACTGTTGTAGGTAGGTGGACCACTTCTGATGGTGGTCATTCTGCAATTTCCCCTATGTCTGTATGAACTACAGAGGCTTGTGATTAGTGTGTATGATCGCCTCTTTCCCCAGAATGTAATGTTTCCATTGATGACAGGATTGTACAATGGAATGCATTTCCTTGTCATAGGTGGGGTATTTCCGGATAGTATCGGAGAGTGTCTCACTATGGTATGCCACCAGATGCCCATGCTGAGTGAGAACTGCACCCACAACATAGTCATATGCATCAGTCTCAATCTCAAATGGTTGTTGCAGATCGGGAAAGGAGAGTACTGGAGTTGAGCACAAATGATGTTTTAGATCTTTGAATACTTGTTGCTGCTCCTCCCCCCACATGAACTTGGCCCTGCCACCACCCTTGGTCACCTAGCTGAGGGCCCAAGCAATATGGGAGAATCCCAACACAAACCGTTGGTAAAAATTGGCGAGTCCTAAGAAGCTCCAAAGCTCTGAAGCTCGATCAGTGTGGTCAGGGCTCGCTAGTCATGGATGACTTGGATCTTAGCTAGATCAACATGTACCCCATGCTCATCAACAATGTAGCCCAGGTATTGGACCCTGTTCATGCCAAAAGAACATTTTTCGAAGTTGGCATAAAGCTTGTGCTACTGCAGAGTGCTCAAAACTTGTTGAATATGCCGCATGTGCTCCTCCCACATTATGTTGAAGATGAGGATGTAATCCAAATATAATACCACAAAGGAGTTGGTGAAGGGTCTCAATACATCGCCCATCAACCTCATGAAAGTGGTTGGTGCATTTGTTAAGCCAAAGGGCATGACTAGCCATTCGTAGAGACCTTCTTTAGACTTGAAGGTTGTCTTCTAGACATCAGTTGGTTCTATCGGAACCTGATGGTAGACAGACTTCAGGTCAATCTTGCTGAAGAAATTTTCCCCCTTGAGTTGGTCAAGAAGGTCACCGATCCTGGGAATGGGGTAGCGGTTCTTGAATGTGATTTTTTTAAGGCTCTGTAATCAATGGAGAGTCGCCAAGTCTCGTCCTTATTTTGAACCAATACAATCGGGCTTCCACAAGGGAAGGAGTTGGGTCTAATGTGCCCCTTTTGAAGAAGCTCTTGGATCTGAAACCTGATTTCGTCACTCTCCATCAATGAGCGCCGATAGACTAGTCCATTATGTAGAGGTGCGTCGGGGTTCAGATCAATTGGATGCTTGACTTGGTAGTGTGTCGGTACACTTGTAGGTGAGACGAAGATGTATTTGTATTCTTCCACGATGCCATCCACTTGCTTCTGTTGCAAAGACAGGGGTTGTGTCAAGGCCATGGATGTGGCGACAACCTTCTGTTTACTATGAGAACGAATCACAAAGAAGAAGAACTTCGCGGTCTATGAAATGAACTTACTGCATTGCTTCACAGAGATTAAAGAAATAGAAGTAGGCGGTGCCACCTCTGGGATCCTGTTCAATTGTCTACCCAAAGTAATAATAACACTGCGGGGTCTAGACTCATACACAACATGATGCCTCCACAAATATGGTTGTCCTAAAAGAACATCACAAACTTCAAGGGGAGCAATATCACATAGTACCTCATATTTGAAAGGCTTGATGTCATAGGGTAGATGAAACAGTTGGCTAACACATAGATCTCTTCCTTGATGAAGCCAACCGATGGTGTAGGGATGTGGGTGCGGTGTCATTGGAAGGTTCAGCTGCTTGATGACCTTTTCCTAAATCGGGTTCTTCTGACTATCGTTGTCGAAAATGAAGTGAATCAGAGTCCCCTTGACCCACATCTACGAGTGAAAGATGCGTTCCCCTTCCTATGGTTATTCCGGTTTGCTTGGTCAGACCTTGGTGGTAGAGACCGTGGCACTTAGTTCAACATCGATAATCCACTTTCGTCCTTCAGGATTTGACTTAGAATCAGAATCGACCTTTGAATCGGAAGCCTTCAGCTCAACCGCGAGGGATTGCTTAGAGCGACATTCGTCGGTGTTGTGCCAAGGACTTTTATGGTACTCACACCATTTTCCTGTGTCCTTCTTTGTCTTCTCATTGCCCTTCTTGTGTTGCGGCTTGAACAGATTGTCCTGAGGGAGGCCATCGCGACTTGGTCCCTTGTTGTGTGGGTTGGGGTTTTCTTTGCCCTGCTTTGGCTTTGAGGGGTTTGCAAATCCAAACTCTTGCCATTTTTGCTTAAAGTTTTGCTCGATTTTGACAACGTATCTATAAGCGATGCCCAATGAGGTGATGTCCAAGAACTCCATTTCTGTTTGAATGAATCTATGCAAACAACCATGATATTTTAGCACCAGATGATTCTTAGAATATTTGATACCCAATTTGGTGCGAGGGTATGGAAAATATTGGTCAAGTCTGGTTCTGTCTGGTCCCTTTCTTGACGTAGGGTGGTCCATCTGGTGTACTGGTTCTCGTAGCTTCCAACATGGTAGTATTGTTCTTTAATGGCATCCCAAAAGGAATCCCATGTAGGGGCCACCACAAAAATTGTAGATTCCTCCACGACCCTTTTCTCAGAGTAAGTATCCCACCAATCTTTAACATGGGGAATGACCTTAAGGAGTGCAAAAGTGATCTTTTCCCGATCGAAAAAATTGTGGACCAAAAAATATCCTTCAAGAAGATTCAACTATTTATCTACAATATCTGCATCTATCAGTCCTTTAAATAATGGAATATACAAATTTACCTATACCTTGAAGGGGGTTGCATGGCTGCCTGATGAAGATGCTTCTCCCGTGGGCAACCGTCGAAGGATCTGTGTGAAGTTGTCCATCATTTCATTCCTTTTTCGCGCGAGGGATTCCTCGAGAAACATTTTAATAGGAACTCCTGCTCCATCATATTTCTTTTCATCTCCTATGGGTTTTTGTTGGGCTTGGCGCGACCGATCTAGTAATGGCTCGATTGGTTCAAGTCCCAACTTCTTGTACCCAGACCTTGTCGGGGACATGCACGAAGAAAAATAAATTCAGAGAAGACCACTCTGATACCACTGATCTAGATTTAGGAGCATGACGAACTGATTAACATACTGAATACAATAAACATAGAGATAGGAAGAATAACACAAATATTCAGTGAACAATATCTTATATTAAATAATGAAATTAGATGAAACTGTAAAACTGCAGAACTGAAACTTGCTCGAATGGTGGTATCTATATCTGAGAAGATATATGGATGCTGTGCGCATCCGTTTGAGCAGAAAATGGATTACAATGAGGCTCCATAGGCCCTTTTCATATTTCTCATGAATTCCAAAAACCTAGACATCCAAAAACCTAACCCTAGAAGGTGAAACACCAAAAGTCATGTGGGCCCTATGGGTAAGTTGGTGTAATTTGGTACCTCAACTTCCTAGGGTCATAAATTTTGCATACGACCTTTATTTTAGGTGCGTGATAGCCCGTTGGAAAGGTATTTCGGAGAAATACACATTCCACCAACAGACTACGACTTTGTCTACATTCTGACTGTGGCGAGCCAAAAAAACAATTTTTAGGGCCCCAAAATAACCCTGACGGTAAAACAAGATGTGATGACATGAAAACATACAAAATAAGCTAGTTGGATTAGGCGAGAGGCCACCCATATCCACATGGAGAATGTGTGAGGCTTTAGACAACCCCAAAAGTGTAGAACTCACAATTATAAAGCAGTGCAGAAAGACGTGCTGAACAAAAACAAACACGACGAGCCAGTTGGAATAGGTGGGTGACCACCAATATCCACCTAGATCAATTGGGCACCCTTGAGCTTATCCAAAATGTCATCAATGAACAGAATGGGAAACTTATCCTTGACTGTCAGTTTGTTGAGAGATTAGAAGTTAAGATACATGTTCCAAGTGCCTTATTTTTGAGGACCATGATGACTGGTGGAGAATAAGGGTTGGTACTCGGGCTTATGACACCATATACTAGAAACTCCCAAACTATCTTTTCTATTTCATTTTTTTTGGAAAATCGATGGTGATAAGAGTGTACATCGAGTGAGAGGCTACCTGGTATGGGAATAATAGAATGATCATGCTCCAATTAAGAGGGTGGTAGTCCTTGGGGAGGTTTAAAGATATATTGGCGTATGGCCAAGACTAATTGCATGTCAGGATGAATGAGTTGATAAGGTGTCTCAAAGGATTGAATGACATAGAATTGAGCCAAAATGCATGAATGCCATTTTTTAAGAAGCTTTCCCATATGGTGGGAGATCATGATCTCTGGAGAGCTGAATGTGATTCCTTTGAAAGTGTAGTTATGCCCTTCCTGTTGGAAAGTCATATATAACTCACATAAATATATGGTGATGGGACCTAATGTACATAACCATTCATCACCCAAGACAATGTCACAACCACCCATTTCAATAGAAAACATATGGGTTTTGAAGGAATAATCACCCATTTGTAGCTCACATTTTCACAATGACCACACTGTTTCATAGAACCTCCATTAACAATCATGATTTGGAAGTTGTTCATAACATGGATGTATCATTGTGTTTCTTGGGATACATGTCGATGAATGAAATTATGGGTGCTACCACTGTCAATTAAGACAATGACTTTGCAATGCTTAATGTAGCCAAACAATTTCAGGGTTAGGGGAGAAAAAATATTAGTCAATGCATGTAGGGATATTTATGGTTCCACATCCTGTAAAGTAGATGGGGGAATGCATTCAATGGGTGGATGAAGAGTCTCTGGAGGTGTAGCTTCAACTTCATCATCGGAAATGTCCTCCAAAATTGCTATAAAGAGTTTTTTCTCCTTACATTTATGCCCATGAAAATATTTCTCATCACAGTTGTAGTAGAGACCTTTAAGTTGACGCTCTACAATTTTGGCTCATGTTAACTTATGGATATTAAGGGGTGGAGAGGAAAAAGATGGATTGGTAGGGGGGTGAATAGTTAGATAGGGGTGGGAATTAAATGGGATATTTTTAATTTGAGATTTAACCACCTTTTGGGCTTCTAGGACTCTTTTAGATGCTTCTAACCAAGTAGCGGGATGAACCATTAAGACTTATACAAGTATTTCTTATTTCAAACATATAATTAAGCACTCCCTAAAAAACATATTGAACATGCATTCATTATGGATGGCCATGTTCAAAATTGGATATGAACCCTTCGAATGTACTGGATTGTTTAATCTTGATCAATCACCCCAAATAATGAGTGTCTGTTTCAAATCATTCATAAAGGTTTCAGACAAATTGTGTCGAAGCAATATAACCCTTGTGAGAGTTCTTATGGCATTGACAATGTTCAATATCCACATATAAGACACCCATATGAAGTTTCATTAAGTCATATATGATGCCATGTAGGGAAAAATAATGTTCCATCTTGTTGTGGAGTATTCTCTCTTATAGATAGGTGAGACCTCTCACTGATCTAACAGAGATGAATGACAAACTGGATAGAAAGTTATAGATTTCTTCTGGATCTGAAACATATACAATCGAATTATGCTAAAAGGGAGAGGGAAAGACATTACCTTTTTCTTGATGGTTTTCCTATTGATTCCTTTGATGGTGTAGCTCCAAGACATGACTCATAGCTCCTACAATTTGTCACCTGCACATAAGACAACAACCAAAACCCTTATCAAAGAATTCTAACAATAAAGAGGAAATCATATATCAATAGATACAATCTACCTTCCTCAAGAAAATATATATCTACCAATGTAACATATGAAGCAATCATATATAAGACATATTAGAGGGGGAAAACCATAGATCTATATAAATTGTAAAGGAAAAGGTCAACAATGTAAAGATACCTCGAGACTATTGTGACACTTATCCATCTCCAAGCTCCTTGAGACCTATAATACCCCTAGGTTGAACCCCATTTTTAAATGTACATATAGACTTGTGAGCCAGGATATTTTTTGCCATAATTCCTTTATATATATGTTTTGAGGCTAGAGTGCATGTGTGGTTATTAGGTTGGAGATCTTAGATGCTAAAGGGATAACGAGCCTATCATTGTAATATGTAATCACACTCAAATTATTAATAAAAATGCATCACTATTGTAGACCAATAAGAAAAAAAGAGTATGGGTTGATAAAACTCCACTAGAGGGAAAGGGGGCTAAGAGTCTAGGAAGAGGGGCGAAGCCAAGGGGGCTTAAGCCAAGGGAATATTATAATAATATTTCCTAAAGTCTACTTTATGTGATATTTTAGCCCAAGTTCCTAAAGGTGGGGAATGTATCACCAAGTGGGGGCCCATGTAGTTCCCAACATGACAAGTGTCAAGTTGAGAACATGCATACATAAAGTGGGGAAATATTGTATTTTCCATCATTCTCTCAATCATTCTTGCAATATGTACTCTCCCTTCCATCCATCATTCTCTCAATCACTCTTTTCATATGTACTCTCCCTGTCATCCATCATTCATGCATGTACTTGGAGAAGCTTGGAGTTGATTGTAACCAGTAAACTTGGGTAGTTTGAGCTGAAGAAGGAGGCTGTCAAGACCGTGTGCATACTGAAGAAGTAGGTTGTCAATCCTGTGAGCATTCTCTTTGGGTGAGAGAACTGTTGGGAATTGCTTTCGCTGTGTGCTAGGCAGTAGCTACAGAGCTCTAAGAATTTATATCTGGCATGTTTCTTAAACCCCGAAAGGGAAGTGGGACAACTGAAGGATTGTTGAGAAAAGAAGGGGTGCACTTCTTGTGGTGGGATAGACTGTGGGAAATGAGAGGATGTAGACTAGTTGTTGAAGTTGGCACCTTGACCTGAGATTAATTTGGATATTTTTTAGACCTTAGTCTAGCTTAGGAAGCCTTGTCCCTGGTTGTAATGTTCCTGACTTGGCTAGTCTAGGAAATGCTGCTAATGTGTGTGTAGGATCAAAGGTTTACAACATATAAATGATCATACAAATAATAAACCCAACAAAGGACTGCAAAGTTTGTATTATGATATCTCTGTGGATTACAAAATGGCTGAATGCGGCTGAATAACTGACAATACTCGACTAGATCAACATACAAAGGATCTTAGCCAGAATATAAATAAGCAACTGCGACTGAATAAAATAACAACACTCGGCTAGATCAAAATACAAAAGGATCTTAGCCGGAATACAAATAAGCAACTAAAAGATAATACCCAGAATATGGGAGCACTGCGGAATCAATGAAGAATGATGGAAGACTTGGATGTTCTTCCTGGTGACTAGGGTGTGTGTTTCAACACCAAAATCAACCAACTGGTGTCTTCCTCCTGGAATACACTGAACTATCTCTCCTGAGATGCGCCTCTTCTCCTCAATGACAAGTCATAATCTGCATAATGATGAATTCACTGACCCTTCCTTTATAGCTTTCCAAAACCCTAATTCATGCTGAAACCCTAATTCGCTGCTGATTTCCAAAACCCTAAATCATGTTGAAACCCTAATTCGTTGTTGACTTCCAAAACCCTAAATCACTGTTGAAACCCTAATTCACTGTTGACTTCTATTTTTAGCTCATAATGACTTAAAAGCGCTTTTAACCCTTTTTAGCTCAATGTCACTTTTTGAATATAACACCTGTGACTGGAGTGACCTCTAGTAACCTTGTTTACCCTTCTTTGGCCCTGGCTATAGTCTAACAGGGCGGTTTAGACCATTAATCCTCCTCTTCTGGAGCTCCTATTTGGAAAGGGACATTATAGTCCTCCCTTCCCGAAATTGCTTGTCCTCAAGCAATACCAGTCCATGGTGCTGCAACACCTGCTCACTCTCCCAAGTAGTGTCCTCTACTGGAAGCCCTCTCCATATTATCAAACACTCTCTGATGACCCTGCTCCTTAGTTTCCACTCCCGGAACTCCAAAACCTCCTCCGAAACTAACTCCAACTGTCCCTCCTCATCCAACGGGGGAAGCTCCTTTGATGTGTTAATGAATTGTCCCACTACCTTTTTGAGGCAAGACACATGGAACACGTTATGAATCTTGCTCCCCTCTGGAAGCTCTAGCTCGTAAGAAACCTCACCTACTTGGCCCATGATCCTGTAAGGACCATAAAATATGGGCTTGAGCTTCTCGGCCCCACTCTACTTCAGAGATGACTGTCTGTAGGGTTGGAGTCTCAAGAAAACCAAATCTCCAACCTCAATGCTACGCTATATCCTGTGCCTATCCGCACTTATCTTCTCTTGGTTTTGTGCCATCTGCAGGTTCTCTTTCAACAAATTGAGAATCTCTTGACTCTCTATGATCCAATCCTTGGCCTTGGGAGCTCTGCTCTCCCCGAAGACCAAGTCTACCAAAGTGGGAGCATCATATCCGCACAATGCTCAGAAGGGTGTCATACCAATGGACATGTGGAAGATGGTGTTGTAGCAATGTTCTCCTAAATGTAACCACTTTACCCACATTCTCTGCTGTCCTCCTACATAGTTTCTCAAATACCCTTCAACCCACTTGTTGACAATCTCGGTCTGCCCATCTGTCTGAGGGTGATAGATGGTGCTAGGTGTCAACTCTGTCCCCACCAACCGAAACAACTCTCTCTAAAATGTCCCTATGAACCGACTGTCCCTGTCACTGACGATGTTCTTCGACAACCCATGAAATCTGAAGACCTCCCTGAAGAAAAGCTCGACTACCTGAAATGCGTTGTACTCTGTCGGTATGGCATAAAAGTGAGCAAACTTGGTCAATCTGTCAACCACTACATAGATACATTCCTTACCCTGGACCTTGGGTAGACCGGTGATGAATTCCATAGATATGCTCTCCCATTTCTGCTCTGGAATGGGGAGTGGCTGAAGTAGTCCTACTGGAAGAGCATGCTCTGACTTGTTCTACTGGAAAGTCACACACTCACTGACGTGTCTCATAACGTCTTGTTTGGGGCCCTTCCATGAGAACCTCTCTCTGATCTGTCTGTAGGTTTTGAAAAACCCCTGATGGCCTGCTAGAGGTGAATCATGAACTGTGGTGAGGATCTTCTTCTTAAGCCCTGAATCTGGCACCAAGTAGACTCTGTCCTTGTAAAATATGACATCGTCAATGACCCTATACCAGTCATCCTGTATCATCCCATCCATCACCTCACAAGCGAACTTGTTCTTGGAATATTCCACTAACAAGTGGGATTTCCAATCTGCTGAAATCTCCATCAAAGAACATGCCACAGGTCTCCTCGATAGTGCATCAACCACAATGTTATTCTTCCCCTTGACATACTCTATGTCAAATTCGAATGCATGTACCTTCATCACCCATTTCTGTTGGCACTCACTGAGGTCCTTTTGCTCAAGGAAATACTTCAATTGTTGTGATCGATCTTGACCACGAATTTGTTGCCCACCAAATATTGTCTGAACTTGGTCAAGGCATGCATGATTGCCAACATTTCCTTATCATAAATGGAGTACAACCTCTCAAGTTGACTAAGCTTCCATCTCTCGACTAAAATGGGGTGTCCTCCCTACATCAAAACTACACCGATCCCTTCGTCAGATGCATCACACTCTAGTACAAATGGCAAGGTGAAGTCTGGTAGTGCCAACACTGGACAAGTGCCCATGACTTCCTTCATGTGATCAAAGGCTTCCTATGATTTCTCGGTCCATATGAAGGCCCCATTCTTGGTAAGATCTGTCAGCGGTGCTCCAAGCTAAGAAAACCCCCAGAAGAACCGCCTATAATAGCTGCACAGCCTGAAGAAGCTCCTCAATTCTGTCACATTCTTGGGCGTCGACCAATACAGAATGGCCCTGATCTTCTCTTGGTGCACCTGTAGCCCCTTTGCATTGATGATGTGGCCTAAGTAAAGTATCTCTGTCATATCGAACTTGCACTTGGACTCTTTGGCATATAATGACTATGCCTCCATGATGATCAATACCTCATCCAGGTGCCTCATATGCTCTTGCCATGACCAACTATAGATCAAGATGTCGTCGAAGAAAACCAAGATTGATTTCATTAACTGATCCCTAAATATATGGTTTATGCAAGACTGGAATGTAGCAGGTGCATTGGTTAGCCCAAATGGCATAACCAAGAACTCGAAGTGTCCAAAATGACATCGAAATGTCGTCTTCTCTATGTCCTACTCTCGAATGTTGATTTGATGATATCCAGAGTGTAGATCAATTTTTGAGAAGAAAACTGCCCCATGCAGTTCATCCATCAAATCGTCAGTGCGTGGGATAGGGTATCAGTTCTTGATGGTTTTCTTGTTCAAGGCTCGGTAATAATCAATGCACATCCTCATGGTGCCATCCTTCTTTAGAACTAAGACAACTGAAGGAGAAAATGGGCTGCTACTCGGTCTGATGTGTCCCATTGCCAACAATTCCTTGATTTCCTTCTCTATCTCATCCTTGAACCTCCTAGGATGACGATAGGGGGGGATGATCATAGGTTTGGCCCCCTCCTCCAACTCAATGGTGTGCTCAAACCCCCTGTCAGGTGGTCTCCCTGGTGGAATTGCCTCAAAGACCTATTGATGTCGTCCCAATAAATTCTTGATCTCTGTATGGTATTGTTGTTGACCTTCTGAATCCTTCTAAGTAGCGATCAAGAATTATGCGGCATATGCTACCTCCCCATGTCTATATATCCTCTCCATCCTCTTGGCTAAAACCGTCTTGGGTGCTCCTGCCAACATACCTCTTAGAACAACCTTCTTCCTATCCTGATCTCTGAATCCCATTTCCAAGGTTTGGTAGTTGATAGTGATTTTTCCCAAGGTAATCATCCACTGAACTCCTAACACCACATCTGTGTTCGATAGGTCAACCACATAAAATGTGTCTCTCACTGTGTATTTGCCTAACTTCATCTCTAAGTTTGAAACTCTGTCTAGACAATCCACTGTGTGGCCATCTGCTACCGCAACATCAAACCCCTCAAACTCCTTTGTCTGAAGTGCCCGTCTCGATACTAATGAAGCATCGATGAAGTTGTGGGTGGCCCCACCATCTATCAGGGTGATTGCCCATTGCCCCTGGACAATCCCTCTGATATAGAGGGTATCATACCTAGGAACACCATAAAGGGTCCCTATGACACCTCCCTTTGCTAGTTTCCTCCTGTTAGCCTGTTCTGGCAGTTGTGGGACTACTGGAGGACGGGCTCCTGTCGGTGTCTGTGGTCTATGGGGAGGCTGCTCCTCCGTTGGTGCTGACTCCTCCTCTGAACTAGTGGATCCACTGTCCTGCTCCTCCTCCTCACTGTCCACGCTGTCTACTGCTACCTCAATATAATGAATCTCTCCCTTTCCCATGCACCTATGGCCTGGGACCCAAGGATCTCTGCAGCTGAAGCAAAGATTTTTCCTCATAAGCTCTCACCTAGTCTCATCATCCAACTTCTCCTTGCCTTTCAATTCTCTCTGGAATGGCTTCCTGTCTCGATCCCTCTGGGGCACAAATGGTTTGGAGAAAGTTTTAGTCTTTGGCATTGAGTCTGCCAGATCTCGAGTGCGAAGGATGGCATCCTGCAAAGTGGGATGCCTGTATGCCTTCACCCATCCTTTCAAAGGCTCTGTGAGTCCTTCTGTGAGTAGCATGATTAGCCTGGGCTCTGATATATATGTCACTGCCAAAACTACCCGTTGAAACTCTGTAATGAACGCCTCTGCTGTGCCAGTTTGTCTCAACTGGGCTAGATCCCTGAAGTGTATCTCGGGATCCTTCCTATCATACCTGTCCATGAGCCTATCTGTAAACTCCCTATAGAAGATGATGCGACTATGACCCAATGTCACCAGTCCATGGTACCACCACTCGTGTGCCTCACCCTCCAAGTGTAAGGTCACAAAACTGATGGCCTCTGTCTTAGTCATCTGGTTGAGCTTGTAATACGTGTCTAGCTTCTGTACCCAAGCTCTGGCGATGTATTTTGACGATCCATCGAAAGAAGGGATGGTGATTTTCCCAACTTTTTGGATGAAATCAAGGTTATGCCCCTGCTGCTTTTGTGGTCCTCCCCTCTGCGGCTCTCTAGGGCGGTTCCTGAGTCTGAGTCTACAGTACTCAACTAAGGTCATGTCCTGATGGAAGTCATGACCCAATGCTATGTACTCCCTCCTATACTCTGCAATGTCGTAAGCATGAGTGGGTGGCCGCTGTGGTATCGATGGCGATGCTGCTACTGGGGGTGCCCTCTAGAAACTGGGAAACAAGGGTCTGGGAATCCTACTCATAGAGGTGTATGTGCGAGAGGGTGACTGGGGTCTACTGCCTGCTCCCAAGTTCCCCTGTGCTTCATGCGGGACTTGTGTATCTGGGGTGCCCATTCTAGCTAGTCTATCAACCACCTATGCCAAGGAATGAGACATGGTCCGTTGACTAGCTAACATATCGTTGATAACCTACATGAAAGATGCCTCTGGATCTACGGGGGCCTTGCCACTACCCTTGGGTCACTCATATCTGTCTCCTAGCATCCTCTCTACCTTGTGCTCAGCCTCACGCTCTGCCCTTCTCTCTGCTTCTCTGTGTGCCTCTTCCTCTTCCTCAGAGCTAGGAGGAAAAGGGTGAAAATCAGGCCTATGCCTTCTTTCCTGATGCCTGTTGTAAGTGACATATTCATCACCTACATATTCACAGCCCTCTAGGTCTTCTGCTACACTCATTGTCTTTAGTCATAGGCTGGCAGGACTAAAGCTTTGATACCACTGTAATGTTCTTGACTTGGCTAGTCTAGGAAACGCTGCTAATGTGTGTGTACGATCAAAGGTTTACAACATATAAATGATCATACAAATAATAAACGCGACAAAGGACTGCAAAGTTTGTATTATGATATCTCTGTGGATTACAAAATGGCCGAATGTGGCTAAATAACCGACAATACTTGACTAGATCAACATACAAAGGATCTTAGCCGGAATATAAATAAGCAACTGCGACTGAATAAAATAACAACACTCGGCTAGATCAAAAGACAAAAGGATCTTAGCCGGAATACAAATAAGCAACTAAAAGATAATACCTGGAATATGGGAGCACTGCGAAATCAATGAAGAATGATGGAAGACCTGGATGATCTTCCTGGTGACTAGGGTGTGTCTTTCAACACCGAAATCAACCAACTGGTGTCTTCCTCCTGGAATAGACTGAACTATCTATCCTGAGATGCACCTCTTCTCCTCAATGACAAGTCATAATCTGCATAATTATGAATTAGGTCACTGACCCTTCCTTTATATCTTTCCAAAACCCTAAATCATGCTGAAACCCTAATTCGCTGTTGATTTCCAAAACCCTAAATCATGTTGAAACCCTAATTCGCTGTTGACTTCCAAAACCCTAAATCACTGCTGAAACCCTAATTCACTATTGAATTCTATTTTTAGCTCATAATGACTTAAAAGTGCTTTTAACCCTTTTTAGCTCAATGTCACTTTCTGAGTATAACACCTGTGACTGGAGTGACCTCTAGTAACCCTGTTTACCCCTCTTTGGCCCTGGCTATAGTCTAACAGGGCGGTTTAGACCATTAAGCCTCCTCTTTTGGAGCTCCTATTTGGAAAGGGACATTACACTGGTGTAGTTTTAGCCCCAACTCGGGTGTGACCTATTGCTGAGATTTTATGAGCAATAGATTCTATGGATGGGACGAACGTCTGAGATCTACAACTAGTAGGTGATTCAAAAAAGATAAGTTTCTTCTATGTGTTTGTTATAATTACAGTGTGATTGCTTATATAAATTATGTATGTGTTATTGCACATATTCAAGATTCTTTTGCATGTTGTTTAGTACTACATAATTATGTTCATATGCAGGGCATACTGTTAATTAAATGGGATCACAGTTAATTCTGCTGAATTTACTCATAATGGGGACATTTAATTGGTATTAGAGAGGAAAAATCATGTGTGGCATGGCCCAGCTTGGGGTTGGGTATGATACATTGTGGTATCAGAGATATAGTTTCGACACTGGACCTACAAGGGCCAAAGATAGGTCACATAAGTGAAATTTGTAGAGTATGCATGCATTCCTTCTTGAAGAAGAATAAGTAAGGGAGGATAAGCTAAGCATAATATCTTGAGGGAATAAATAGAAGGCCAAAGGGATTTATTTCCTTTCTTTCACCTCGGGATCCAAGGTTGGACCTTGAGGCAAATAAGACTCCCTACAATATATCAATGGAAAGAAAGCAGAGATCCCCACGTATCTTATGGCCGACACGTGGTGAACCTCCCTAGTACGACATTTTCTCTTCTGGCCGTAAAACAAGTTCCTAGGTTTCTAGGTTGGTTCCTGCATCCCAAGGTTCATAGAATGTCTCCCCAATGTCTTATTTTTTGAACTAGTTAGGGAGCTAAAGATACCGGTAAAGGGATCTCCCATTAACTATTTGACAGGATGTTGGAAAGGGATGTCTACGACATGTTTGATGAAATTAATGTAGTGGAATTGGGGAAATTTCGTGAGTAATTTGAGAGAGATGAGCCTAGGAGTTAAAATTTTGATTTTTTAACCACTGTTTGGGAATTTTCAGACTAGAATTGAGCGCCATGACGAAATTGGGCGAAATTGGGCAAAAGCCCCAATTTTTGCAGTGAAAGTTATGGAGAAATTTGATGTGGGAGGATCAAATTTCATGTGCAGAGGTTGAATTGACATGAACATGGCATGAATTGACCATACAAATCTAATTACATAGCTTCAATGGAGGTCTGCAAAATAAATTATGAATTTGGGCATAATTGGAAAAATGGAAAAATTAGAAAAAATTGGGTATTTTTCCATACGGTGACATCAATGTGACATGGGGCCACATGTCAGATGATGTAGTATAGGTGACACGTACTCCCAAAGTGGCAGGGCCATGGTGGAAAGTACACAATGGAAGGTGATGTGGAGCCTCAGTGGATAGGGTGCCTTCCTAACCTGCAGAATGATGATCGATGACCCACATAACCTTGGTTTCAGTGGGGTCCCCTGGTGGGATGAAACATTGTCTCGATTGTTGATCATACCAACCCTCCATCGTCTGATTAGAGTGGTGAGAAATTCCATGCACTGGAGAAAATGGGTGTGGGATGGGGCTCATCCATCCCTGCGATTGAATGAACAGATGCCACATGGGAAACCAAGGGTTGTGGGGTCCGAATGTCGACCTAGTGGAGGAAATAAGGGTAAATTTAGAGGATAAATAAGTTGTAAGGGAGATAGGGGTTGACTAGGTAGGACCAATGTGGCTATAGGCTTACATGGCATCTTTTCGGGGTTCCAGGTGGACCCATGATGCCACGTCAACATCTCATGATAAAATAAGAGAATCTAGAAGTGTTGAAAGGCATCTCCATCACTCACCAAGGCACTTAGTTAAAGGGGTAGAGATAAGTCCAAGCTTATCTCTTGTTATAAAGCATAAGAGAAGGTTTGGAGTGGAATAATTACAAGGGGAATTCAAGAAGATAAAACCTCCTACCTTTGATGGTGAGCACAATGTTACAAAGGAAAAACTCTCTATGGCCAAGGGTAAACCACAATAGACAGGTATGACTGCATAAATCAACTCAATTCCAACATGTGCTATATAAACTAATGTGCAATATGAGGAAGAATCCTACCTTGATCCAATTGTTTGATGTTGTTCCACCGTTGAGCACTTTGACCCAAATCTTTGCACCTGCAAGAAGTTCTCAACAAACAAGCGATGCAAGTATATAGTGACAATATATAAAATGAGTTAGCACATCAAATAGCACAATCCATTAATAAACATTACAAACATGCCCATGGATAATAGTCATATATTTGCAAGATATCGATAGGACGAGAAAGGAGTATTTCTATTAATAATTGATCAACAGAAGTATCAACATTACAGACTTCCGTGTCGACATTGTTCAAAACCAAGAAACCAAGTTCCTTCCAACTGGGTCTCCACCACTTCAATCCTCCACCAAAGGCAAGCTCATAGAAAAGAGGTAATGAGGTCCTCTTAACAATAAGGAAAGAGCTTGGGGGTTGAACACCGTGTTCAGACTTGAGGGACAAAAGGATGCAGACTCAATATGAAGTAATTTCTCCAGAGTAAATTTGCTCTCAAAGTTGAATGCTTTCTCCTCTTTTTCCATAGCTCAAAATTGTGCTCTTATAGCCTCCAGAATGCAACTGAAGGGATGAGTCAGAATGTTTCCAGTATATGGAATGCCAAAGATCAGAGATCTTCTTTTGTGACATGGAAACCCGACTTCATTTTGTATTTTCTGGCACAAATCCCGATATACTCAAGCTGTAGTGGAGCAGCAAATGTATATGCATCTTGCAAAGCAGTTAGGGAGCGTATATGTGGAAAAAATATATATTTTTGGCTCTGGATTTATTAAAAAGGGGTTGATAAGTCTGCATAGGGAAATGGAAAAAGGCCCTCTGTGCAAGATAGCAATGGTGAGGAAAATCTTTCTATAACAGATGCCCCCTAATGTGTGAGATCAAAGGAATATCTGTGATGGCCAAAATAGATTATAAATAACCCAGAAGTGGAGTGGTAGAGAACCAACTGGATGAACTTGATTGCTCATTACATTATGTACTGACTTTTCATACATGGCTGCCAAGAATACAATGCAGATCCACGTGGAAAATATACCAACAAGTGTTCATGGCCATGAGTAGGTAAGTATAAATTCAGTTACATGCCAATAGCTATCATAGTCACAAACAAGGCCCAATGAAACCAGTCTCAAAATCAATCTGAAGATATCTGTATACCATGGAGTCACGAATTGGTCCAATGAAATGGAAGCAACAACTTAGGAAAGCTGCGTCCACAAAGTGATGTCTTCAAGTCTTCAATACAATCCGCCAATGGTGCAAGTCTACATCATGTGAATAAATGAGTTGAGCTCGAACACGATGAGACATCGTTTGATTACCGGTCATTGAGGTATACCGTTAACAAACGCGAGACAACCTACCAATGATGAAAGTAGGTATCAAGGCATCTAGTACATCTCTACAAATGTGAATAAAGGAGCCGGTGTCGAACACTTGAGAGATCCATTGATCAGGAGACATTGATGTATTCCCATATATCAATGGCGAGAGAGCTTGCCACTAATGAATGCAAGCTTCAAGGTATTCATAAAACTCTAGGTGTCGTATCCAGAATACATGAGCTGAAGTCGATGGAAAGAGACCCACTGAAAGGAGAGAATTAATTCATATCTCATCAGTTAGCACGAGGAACAAAGCAGGAGATTCATGATTTGGTGGAGATTGGACGAAGAACATGTTCACGAACCAACGACCCTGTGCATCTTTCACGTGTACCAAATGCAAGTGGTACATGAAAAAGACCCTCTGAATAATAGCCAATGATGAAAACTACTGGCAAAGGCGAGGAAACCACCAATAAGGCTAATGGCATACAAGACACTACATGAATCCCAAAATGTGAATAGATGTCTTGCCGTCGAACACAAGGGAAACCACCCAGTCAATGACCCATGATGAAATGTCGATTGTTGGGTTCAAGGTGACCTACCAATGATGAAAGTAGGGCCAGGGTGCATTATAAGACCAAAGTATCATGTGATTCTGAGACAAACTGAGGGTATGGTCGACATGAAAAGTCAATATTTCCGAGGAGTGGACGACATAGGTTGATAGACTTCCTTTGAACAAGAGCATGAGACATACAGTGGACTCCAACAACATTGACTTAATGATTTGACAACTATATGTAGGAGGCATCCATAATGTTCTCTATAGTGACTGGAAGATTAACTAGTCGGTAGAGAAAATTACGTAATGAGATTAACTTCCTAAGGCCATGCTAAACCCAAAATTATGATGACACAAGGACTCAATAATTTGTGCTCTATTCAAAGGCGACACGACTGCTACTAATTACAATATAGTACTCCCTTCCCGCCCATCTTTTTTTTTTTTTTTCATAACAAGTGAATGCTATGATACAGAGGAGGGAACGAGTGTCGCAAGTAAGCAAAACTAGTTCCAGCAGTGGAACGTACCTATGCTCAATGGAAGGAAATGCATGCGGGAGATGGACACTCAGGGTGTTGTTCCTTCCAGGGTATAGGGTGTCAAATTGCGAAGGATATAAACAAGGCTCTTCTTGGTTGAGGATGCAAACTTCTTAGGCCATGGTTTATAATGCAAAGCGAGAATCGGCTAAAGGCTCAATACTGCAAGCAAGGGCATGAGATGCAATTACAATTTAATGCCAAGAAATGTCCTTTTTTATATCTTTTAGTCTACTTGGTGTGAGAAAGGGGTAAACCTGTGCCAAATAGACGTATTTTCAAATCCAATTTACGAGTGTGAAAAAGACAAGTTCACTCGGTGATCTTTGTTGGTTGTGGAGCCTGATTATGTTCCTGATTTTGGGTCCTTGCTTTCAGCCATGTTTATACCCCATGAAGTATTTACACCCCAGAAGTATGTACACTCTTCCACGCAAGGGAGTGCAGAGGGGGGGTACCCTCTCTGCGGGGTCTGGGGGGGCTATCCCCCTGGCTAGGGGGTCTGGGGGCAAGCGGTCCCCCAGCGGGGGTTCAGGGGAAACGTCCCCCGAAGGAAAAATTGCCTTGTAAATGTATATTATAGTTTCATTGTAAATCTGGACCGTTCATTATAAGGTCATAGATCTAACGGTAGAGATTATGTTAGGGTTTTTTGCCCTAGAAGGAAATCCTCTTTTATGAGGGAAATGTATTGCGGCTATCGTTGATCATGAATATTGTATTCTGAGATAGGAGACTATGAGAGAAATAAGAGGAAGTTACAACGAGTTTGCTGTAGGTTGTATCCCTTCATATGCTGGATAATAATAAAGGAAGGACCTGGCAATTTCTCTGGTGGACGTAGCCCACACTGGGTGAACCACGTAAATCTGTGTCTCTATTGTATTGTGTATCTTCTGTGTTTTGTTTCCTCATTTGTTTTATTTTATTGCTCCACGATCCTATTTTTCTAACAACTGGTATCAGAGTGAAAAGTAACTTGTAGGAAAATAGGGTTCCTGGTTCGAGTGGGAGCAATGTCAGAAGATTGAAAGTTTAGGGTCGAGAAATTTAACAGCCAAAACTACTAGTTATGGAAGATGCAGATGGAAGATTATTTATATAAGAAGGATCTATTCCTACCATTGGGCGGAGTAGCAAAGAAGCCGACGGCCATGAAGGACGAAGAATGGGAGATTCTTAATAGAAAGGCTCTAGGAACGATATGGCTAAGCCTGGTAGCGTCGGTGGCTTTCAATATTTCCAAAGAAAAGACAACAAAGGGTTTGATGGACGCATTGGCCAAATTGTATGAAAAACCCTCGGCATCCAATAAGGTATTTCTAATGAAGATATTATTTAATATGAAGATGTCAGAAGGTGGGTCTATTGCAGATCATTTAAATGAATTTAATATGGTTACTAATC